>JAKLMK010000100.1:0-95069 GCA_022813445.1 Neophaeococcomyces aloes
GTGATTTCTGGGCCCCATTCGTCTTCCAGGCCCAGTTGAGCCACTGTGTCTGCAAGGCTAATTCCAGGCATGTTGTCGGCGTTCTTTGAGATAGATATGCTTGGTGTAAGTGGATTGCGATCGAGGGCGTGTTGAGAAAATGGATTAACAGGATAAGCGAGCCACGCCCTCCACGAAATCTTGGCATTTGGCGGGAATTTGTTTGTGTGTGGAGTCTGTGCTTCCTCTGAACATTCACGACAAGCACGAATGCACTACGAGTTACAGTCAATAACGACCAAGTGTGTAAGACCAAGAACGCGGCATTCAACTATCTTGATCAGCCACCTTGCTGTATCACAATATTAAATGCGAAACCTCGAACACGGAGATATTGATTCGTGTCTACTCGTACGTATAAAATATGATAGTTGACACAATGTGCTCCTGCGCTCTCACCTTAATGCTCAATCACGTTCTGCATCATGTCCACAACCTTACTCATACTTTCCGTGAGATGACCCAGCCCAACGTCTTTCGAATGGTTCCGCTCCTGAGCTGATGTGCCCTTTTCGAGGACCTTCCGAGCGAGAGCTTCGTCTTTTGCGGTCAACGAGTATGGTTCCCGCACACCTCTCAGCTTATCAACCAAATGTGAGTGAGCTTGGTTGTAGGTCATTCTCTTGGCCGCATGGAATGCTCTTGTCAGTGCCTCGCTTCCTTCTGCAAACTTTTGCCTCGATTCTGGTATTGATGAAGGAGGAGCGTTGGCGACTGTCATTTGATCGTAACAAGCGATCAACGTCTCGCAGCTCTCAAAAAGCTTGCTCGCTTCCGTGAGTGCCTTTGTGGAATGCTTGATCTCGATTTGCAATGGCAGCTCTACTGGAGTCTGCGGATCGAGTTCGAGATGGAAGTCGCTCATGGCGGACGCCAGAGCAGGGATCATAGAAGTGATGAAAGCCTCGCGTTTGGTCTTCCTAGTCATGTCAGATCAACAACCTGGTGCGTCTACCAATGAACTTACAGTCTCGTCTTTGCATCCTCAATCTTCTGCAACAAGTCTGCGTGCTGAGCATTGACTCTCGTTTCGAAGTTTTTCGCCCAAGTCTTTCTCTGATCTGCTTGCTCTTTCAGGGTGCTCAACCTCGTTGTCAATTGTCTGCGAATATCAGCTCTGTGGGGGCATATGCTAGTGTGCTTACTTTACTACCTCTTCTCCGTCGACTCCATCACCTTGACTCTCAGAAGGGTTCACTTCCCCAATGTATCCTCCCTGATTTGGGTGATCATCTGTTGGTCGCGCCCCCTTCCTGGCCGACTTTTGTCTCTTTGGTTGAGAGACGATGGCCTTCTCGGCTACCACAAGTCAGCATTGCGCAATCATGACAGGATTTCAGGATTTCCTACCTGGACGCTTGACTTGTGCCATCTCGATTGCAGTGGCACTGATAAGCTGTCAGTGTGTTGGTGTTGGATTCGAAACCGCCCCGTGAACGAGATGACGACTACTTGGTAGTACCTCGAAATATGTTGAAACTTTACTTGCATTGTGTGCGTTCACCGTTTTACGAGTCCATGGAGGCAGATGCTTGCTGTTCGGCAGGGACGGAAGGCACGAAAGACACAATTCTACAAGGCAGCTACGGTAGGGAGTTGAAGACAACAGTCTTTCATTCTTGGTATACCTATTAGCTCTTGTGGTAATGTACATGGCACTGCTTCATGTGCATGGAACTGCCCTCCATGATAACAAGCTCCTTTCGTTCATGAGTAATCGCTCTTTGCTCTGAAACACCGAAAGCTCCTCCATAGACTTGTTCATTTGAACAATCGCCCTCATAGCTCCCACGGTAACAGCCAATCCAGAGTATTATAACTCGTGAATAGGATGACCACCACATCGTAGCAATTGTTCTTGTTAATTCTGAAAACATCGCGTATTCATGTAGTGCATGCCCTATAGACATGTATTCCGTAAAATCGAACCGTCCATTCTGGTCGTGTTTAATGATTGACACCTAACACCAACCTTACCATGTATCACACATACTTGCCACCATAATTCGAGGTCTAGTTTCTGGTTCTTCTAGTACTGTCTCTCATCGCCTCATCCCACAGCAGATCCTATCGTGCCAGCGATAGTGAGTTGAATTGATTAGTAAAAGTACCGTCTGCTCGCTGAACAGGTTGTGCTTGGTTGCCGAATCGTGAAGTGCCCATGTTTTGTGGTCGTGAAGCACGAGCGCTATAGCTTGGTGCACCATGAGCAGAGAACGGGTCAGTTCGTAGTAATGGCTGTTGGTAGGTGGGAGGGAGGCCGCCACCATATCCATTTGCTGGACCAACTTGACCAGTGAGAGGACCTGAACCGATTGCACCAACGTGAGCGACTTGACCAGCTTGGCCATAGCCGGGATAGTAGAGTTGTGGCATGGCACGTTGCTGAGCTTGGTGCTGTGGCGCTTGAGCGAAGTATCGGCTGTCATCACGCGATTCGTTATATATATTTGTAGTGGTTGGAACGCTAGCGGCACCAGGGCCAGTGTTCGGGTAGATCGGTGTGAGGCCGAGCTGGGAAACTGGGCTCTGAAATGATGCAGGGTTGATGGCAGACATCCAGATTCGTGTCTTGTAGAGTTTGAAGAGGTCGGTGACGAGAGAGTTGAAGTTGATGTACTCAGTAGAGAAGAAGTAGAAGGTCAACTTCTTACCGTCCATTTGAAATTCGGCGTCAAGAATTTCCATGTTCAAGCCGTGGTCCTGAACTTTCTGCTGGCAGACTCGCTTAGCCTTAGCTTCATTTCCTTCTTTGTCCTGGAGCGCCTGAATTTCGTGGGCTTGTGCAAGACGTTTGATCAACTTGGGCTTGATGTCACCATCTCGTGAGCCATGACCTGGAAGGTTGACGCCGCCATTGCCTGGGACAACTGCATTAGGGTTGAATAGGTTTGGTGCACCAATTCTTGACTGGTTGGAGAACATCATAAGCCATTGAAAGTGTTGTTCAGCGTACAAGGTCTTGTATTTGCGTGCAGCCTCCCAAGATACGTTGATGTGTTGTACACTGCCAAGATCCGTGCCGCGATCTGCTTCGACGATTACTAGATCGCCTTCTTGAAGTACCAAGCCTGCACCCTCTGCAACGAAGAATATCTCGCTTCGGCAGCATTTGAAGTTGACGATTAAAAGGGGAGCAGGATTTGGTCCATGAAAGGAGCCAATGCTTGACGAGGAAGGGACCACATTGTAGGGAGTTGGTCCACCAAAGATTGCTTGCTGATGGTCTTGACGTAGTTGTTCTTCAACTTTTTGAGTTATCATGCGCGCAACCTCCTTGGTTGGGAAGTCTTTGTCGAAGTATGACGCTGCGACATAGGAGTTAGATTTCTTTACCATCTTGATGTCGCGGATGAAGAGGAAAGACCACAGTGAGCGGTAAGAAACTGTCTTTGACAGAAGATGCAATGTTGTGTAAGTGTAATGAAGAAGTGAGGTGAGAAGTAATGTACGGGAAAGAAGAATGAGGTTGAAGAAAAGATTTGGGCAGAGAGAGAGGTATATAAAGGGACAGATAGTGACGCCGAACAGGCAACGATCAGATAAGTGACGCGAAAGTTGAGCAACGATGAGGAGTGAAGGCGGAGGTTTTGGTACTTGACTTACCATCTTGGTCTTCTAGCAGCACAGATGATGTCCTATCATAGGTTGGACCAGGAACGTTGTCTTCTTTGACACCAGTCAGTACCTGCATTGTAAATATGTAGTCGCAGGTGCGTTTGCCATACCTGTTGACCCCAGAGAACCACGGCGTGTGGGCACATCAGCAAAGGAATGACGACGACTTGCTGGAATTGTCTCGAGATGTCCCTGTCCTAGGTCCGCACCGGATGACCAATGCAGGTTATCCCGTGAGCTTCGTACAAATGCTGATGTCGAAAACGGTTGGCCAATCGACCCTCGGGACGACGTAATAGCTTGGATATCACTTAAACGTCGTGAAGGAGCATTACGTATCGGAACTCTTGCGTGCACGACTGGCTCGTCAATATCATCAATAGCAATTTCAGAGCGTTCATGTACAGAGTTACGCAGTCCAATTGTGCGAAACCCGGTAGACATGTTGGACATTGTCCGTGATTGCATGCGAGGTTGCGTGAAGCTTGTACTGATAGGGTTATGTTCTACTTCATCAACTCGTCCTAGAGTAGAAGCTTCAGCTGCTAGATTGCTCTGTCGTGAGGACCGTCGTGTAAGGTACTGATTTGGTCGTCCAGAGTTGTCCGTTGTACTTGAGTTCAAGACAGGATGAGCATCGTGTTCACTTTGTCCAACTGAGAAAGAAAGTGATCTGTGAACAGATGGATTAGGATGTGACGAGTTGGAAAAGCTGTGACGCTCCGAATTGTCTTGACGTTGTGCCTCTGAGAGTCGTGAGGCATTTGTTTCTTTGCTTCCCCAGATATTCGCTCCAAAAGGGTAGGCTGTACCTGTATTCCATGTTCCTAAGCTGGGACTGATGGTGGACCAATTCTCGTTCATACCACCTGGCGTATTTGGCTGTGATCCTGTAGCTGGGCTGTATGTGTTGTTTCCCACGAATGATAATCGTTTGGAGTCTTGACTCTGCTCGGCGAAAAGAGATGACCGCCTGTTCTGCGCTTTCCGTTGGGCAGCAGAGCGTAAGCGTGACTGCTCGACTTCCTCATCTGACGATGCCAAAGCTTCGGAATCAGGAGTAGACTTTCTTAGCCCGGGATTGCTTCGCTCGAGCAGTGTGTTGCCAAAGGTTCCAAAGGTAGGAAGCCCAGAGCGCAAAGCAAAGCTGTGGGGCATATGGCCCGAACCAGTCGTAGCCATATCCTCTATCAGGCTGGATTGAAGTTGTATGAATGCTGAGATCGTCGTATGAGCAACACCGTGACTGTATTAGCTGGTGGTATCAAAAGGATTGAACTTCTCCGAACTCTGTAGGAGTAAGGATCGGTCGATGATGGCCGAAGCCTCTATATGAATATTCATGTTAGCTCCTGAAGCTCTGAAGAGTAGATACTCAAGATTGGTAGGAAAGAGTCTCCATATATAGACAATAAAGCAGGGCAATGCCAACGAAAGCGAGTGACTTATTAGAGCCTAGACCTCGCAGGATAAGGTACAAAACCCTCACTCGCGTTGGTAAGACGCATTCGCGACAGGGAGTGGTCGGTGCTTCTCAAACGGGCAGTCGCAGAAACAGGCTAAAAAGTAGACACAGGGGAGGAAGAAACCATTATATCATAAATACCAACGGATGACCCCTCCGAGCTCGAAGAAGGACATCACAGTACTAGCAAGCACAGGATGATGTATGCGTTTGAAGTACTGGCGTCCTCCCCAGTTTCCCCACAATGTGTCTTAATAGAGTATGGGTTGCGTAAAATTGAGCATATTTGAAACAGCAAAAGAGACGCATGGGTAGGTATGGGCGTCCTCCTGGATGGATTGAACTGGTGCTAAAGAGATTTCAATATACCTCTTCAAATCAAGCACTCCTAAGGACAAAGACAGTCAGTCAGATGGTCATGTGATATAGAGACATCATCAGAACAATGACGGGCAACACCAGCAAGACAGGAGCCATCCTCAGGCCTTTTGCGTCGTCATTACGAGAAGCCGTTTCCATCAGCCTCATGCAGGACATTGTGAAACACGCAGTTGTCCTGCAAACGACGAGCTCAGAGCACTGCCAGCTTGTTTGATGGACCACATGAAACTCCCAAAGCCATCGAAGGTTGTGTAGAATAAGACTTACCTATTTGGTGTTGGTGAGAACAATAGCCATTGTGCTCTTAATCTGTATGAAGGGGACGTGAACTTCTGAGCTTTGGCTGCGTGGTTTATCCGGTTGTATTCGATCGGCTCGAAGCAATTGCGACGTGCTTGTTGATATTGCAATGATACACTCTGCCACACTAATGTGGAATTCTATCAAGTCAACAATCTTCCGAACGCATCCGCGTGGCAAAGGCAAAGGTCTATAACAAGAGAAAGTATAAGTCTAAGAAGATAAAAGACAATCGTGTAAACCGAACGCTCGATGAATACGTGAATAGAATGGGATGGGCAATGGATAGCAAGCACAGCACCGACTTTGCGGCGGCACGAGAGGGGTCAGTTCGCTTTAGGGCCGGGCCCCGTACGAAGACTGGTCGCAGATGTACAGTAAGCGGAGAGAGGCAAAATCAACAGGCAAAGAGCCTGTTAGCGGCCGCTCTCAGAAAGGAACTGTTCGAAGGTGGTGCTCTTGGAAGCTCTTAAATGTGGTGGAGTTGACTGGTTAAGGCGATCGAAAAGATTGGTTGACTTAAGCGGATTGCCAGCAGATTGCGGGGTGAGCTATCTGCGATATGGGGCTCGGAAGCATGGCTTGAAGCATTATTGGGCCATGGCACAGGCATAGTGCCAGGGCAAAGTTATGCGTTGGTGAATTCGCCCCAGGCTGGTCCAGGGGCGATCATTGACTTCTTAGCTAATTGATCTGCTTGAAATTACTTGCATATGGGATACAAGTACAGAGGATGGCAGACATAAACGCGAGATTAGCCTGCCCGCTGGCCCTGCCTGATCTTCAAAAGAAATGACAGTAATCCACAACGAAACGCTAGCAATGAGACTGGAGCTTCTATATGCAAGGCTGCTGGCCTGAGAGCGAAAGCTCTGAAAGCTGCCGAGG
Source organism: Neophaeococcomyces aloes (assembly GCA_022813445.1). NCBI lineage: Eukaryota > Fungi > Ascomycota > Eurotiomycetes > Chaetothyriales > Neophaeococcomyces > Neophaeococcomyces aloes. The sequence continues at coordinate 6,692 of JAKLMK010000100.1, forward strand.
TCAAGGAGACAAGAACCCTCCAAGACTCGTTGTCGCATGACCTCAAATACAACGCCCCTGTTGTACGTCCGGCGTGCAACTCACCTGACCGTCACACAAACAGGTTGGTAGGCGGGACCATCTGAGGGGAAATGCCAGAAAGGACACGAGTCACTCGAAAGAACGATCGGACCATGATCGATCTCGTATTTCTGGCTTCCAAGCCATGAAGCTGGAGCTTTCTACAGTACTTGATACGGTCCGGGGATTGTGATCAACGATCTAGAGTTGCCACAATGCTTGCGATATGACGCAAGCTTTCTGGATTTGTTCTTTAGTATGCACAATGCCGCAATCATAACATGGTTGTCTAAACCAATGGTAACGAAGCTAGTACTGTAATCGCTGCGGCAGTATTTGCACCACACTATGTGGTAGGAAGCGCACCGTTGAACGGCTCAAGCTCACGGTGGCGCTATGGACCTTGATGTCGCTGGAACAACATTGACTGAGTGATTGTGGTTGGTGAAGCACGGCGACATAAAGTGCCCAGCGTGTCCGCACCGTTCGAGGTCTTCATCTGAAGTATTAAGATATTGGTTGAAGAAAGATTTGGACAAAGAAAGCAAGACTTGTCGCGTTGCAGATGGTGATAGTGACACGATTTATTCGGCGTAGTCAAGACTGCTCTTACCGACTGTTGATGCTGTCGCGTCTGGGCCTTTCTGCTGTCTCAGCTTTTCTTCAAACTTTGCGAACTCCTGTATAGCGATCTCTTCTTCCTCGTCTAGGACTTGCTCAACAGCTTTGACCTCTTCGATGTAGTGCATGAGCATAGACTCGATACCATTCTTCAATGTTACCGTGCTAGAATCACACGTCCGGCAAGCTCCACGGAGCTTGAGCATAACCACACCATCACGAAAGCCTCTAAACTCGAGATCGCCACCATCGTCTTGAATCGCTGGTCTCACACGGGTGTCAAGCAGTTCTTTAATCATTGCCACCACTTCGTCATCGTCATCTTTGATGACCAAACTGTCTTCTTCAACGGGAGGTCCATCGGCGCCACTGCCTCTGTCGGTTATTGCAACAATCTGCTCTCCTGAGGACACAGCTTCAGTGATTAGACTAAATACTTCTGGCTTGACATGAGCCCAGTTGGTGTCCGTGGTCTTGGTGACTGTGATGAAGTCAGGTCCATAGAAAATGGAAGACACTCCATCAACACCGAGAAGCCTCGCGGCTAATGGCGAGGGATAAGGCGGTGCTAATGTCGATCGAGGAGATGTATATTCAACTGAAGTCATAGGAAAGCCGTCCGGCAGCACTGTCGAATTCGGTATAAATTTGAGAGCATCTGCATTGGGTGTATCCTGAGTTTGAATGAATATCGTTCGAGCTGTCAAAGAGGGCTGGCTAGGCAATGTTGCAGCAGTCTGACAGTGGGTAGTCACCGTCGGTCTTCTTCGGGCTTGCGAAGCAGTAATGGCAGGTATTCTCACCGCGCGGTGAAATGATCTATATTGAGGCCTTGAATTGTGTAGAAGTGACGAATTTGGTAAGATGCTTGGTCGGGCAATGCTGCGTGATGACCGTAATAAAGGTGCAATTGGATTCACCATGTTGAACTAACGAGGCTGGCAACAGCGCTATGGTTCACGAACGAGATTGATATCGTGTTTAATGTGGGTTTCAATCCATCTATGTGAGAGGCGCAGTTTGATATTTAATAAAATGACAAGGCAATGACGCAGCTACGCTACTGATTCTGCTTACAAAACGAATTCAGAACTTTACTGTAGTGGCAAAGCAATGTATAATCAAGGTGGCCACAGATTATGCTTGTCAAAGTGAGAGCATCGGTCACTTTGGTTTCACAGGCATGGAAGTTTATCAAGTACCATCATGATAGTCACTTAATGATATTGTGTCTACCAGTTTCATAGCTATTCGAAGCGGCCAACACGCTTGATACAAACTCTTCTAGGTCCGCTGGGAAGCTTCCTTGTTCTCCGATCCATTAACATTGCCGTTCACTTATCATGGCAGCAACTGTCTGCTGTGTATGCGCTTCTCAAGACACAAAATACAAGTGTCCAAACTGCAAATTGCCTAGGTCTGTCTGATGCGAGACTCTTCAATCACCACTGATCACTAACTCTTGATAGCTGCTCATTAGACTGCTTCAAACAGCATAAGACAGCATGTTCTGCCACCAAGCGTCCTCCGTCTCAGTCAGAGGACGAGATCGCCTCGACAGGACTTCTGCAAATGCAACTCGAAACTTCGAGCGCCCTTGTCGATCCATCCAATCTTCATTCACTGTTTGAACAGTATCCGGACTTGAGGACTCAATTACAGCAAGTGTATCTTTCGACCAAGGACCCAAGCGTTAGTGATACTCATGCGGGTGTGTCCAATAGGGCAGATGACCGTCCCTCAAACCGGTTCTGGAAGCCAGAATATGGTTTCAGAGCTGGATTGCGAACCTTGGACAAATCTCTCCAGGACGAAAACGTTAACAGTGCCGGTCTGAACGCTTTCTTGAAATTGCTGGCAGAGAAGTCGTTGTAGATTTGGTTAACCCCATTGGTCATTGTTGAGACTTCCAAACAATCGATTTGGTCAATTGTTTCCGCTGCTGGAGTGTTTCAGCCTGGTTTCACAATCTTCTGTGGTATGCTGTCAGACGAGTGCCACATCTTCGTCAAGTGACGTCTCATTTTCGTCGACTTCTTCCTCTGCCACCTATCCTCACTCAACTGCTCATCAGTCAGGTATAGGTCCAGCAAAGCATTAACTTCATCCTGTTTTTCGAACATACTGAAAATGCTCTTTTTCCTGGTCAGAGCCGACTGTTGGTATGGTCTTTTAACCAGATCGTGCCCGTCATTGACCAGGGCGGTCAAGGTCTCGAGCTCGTTTGTCAACTCCGGTGGTAGACGATCCTCTGGATCAGGAACAAACGCAGTCTGCATCCGCCGTCGAGAAGCAAGTGAACTACGACGGCTCAAATGAATGTTGGGACCCTCCTTAAGTGCAAAAGTCTCCAGTTCCCGGCGAAGCTGATCTTCGTTCGCTATAGTTGTTGATGGAAGTGGTGTTGATAGCTCTGAGTCTGATAGCTGCGGAACGGGTGGTATAGCGAGATCATATTCTGATATCTTGCCTGGCGACGAGACCATGATGATGGTAGATCTTGCGTTCCTACCTGCTGATATTGTCGTTCGCCTCCAATGACGTTTCGTCTCATTGCCACACAACTTCGGGGATTTGCTTCTTGAAGTTGAAGGTATAGCACTCTGCACTGCTTGGGGTTCCACGTGTTTTGGCGATAGCTGCAGCGGCTCAGGTCGCATTGACCGAAAGAAATTAGTGGGTATTGAGGTGGGCAGGTTTGTGGATAAGCTACTCGTATTGAGTCTCCCTACACCACTTGTTGAACGCGATCGTCCTGGTTTCGTTGGCGTTTCCTGTGATTCTCGAAGTGGCTGGTCTTGGTCGTTCTCTTCAAGCTCGTCTCTCGATCGAGCTGCAGGAGCCATGTTGGCCGCATGTTCCCTCGCAATGCTCTTCCTCTGCATTGACCTCAGTTCGCCCTCGTCCATGTCCAGTTGATACAATTGAAGCTTGTGCGTCAAGATGTCAGTGTCGACGCCATGGTCGTCCGGCAGGAGCGTATTATTCTTGGGCGTGCTCAGTGCTGTACGAAAAACAGGTCGTGGCTGTGCTATTGCAGGACTTTGGGGCACTGAGTTGGATGTCACAGGTAGGACAACTTCATCGAAAATGCTCCTTTGGCTCGAGTAAATTAGAGACATATCGTGCAAGACATTGAAATCAACGAGTATCTGTTATCCTCCCTTGATCATCGTCTCTGGTACCAGGTAGCACACGCGACATGGCACACACATTTGGGCGAGGGAATCGTACATGATGAAGAAATGGCGGTTCATGCCACTCCAGCTTTTGACACTCTCTGATCGACCCCGACATCAAACCTTATCAAGCCCATGTTTCCAACTCAGCAGCGCCCCGTGAGTGAACAGGAACCAAGAGATCTCGTGGCTACAGGCCAAGATTGCAATCGTGCACTAAGGTCGAGTTGAACTTGGATCGTTTCCCGATGTGGTTGGCATGTCCGCCATATTGGAGCAAGCCACCAAGCATGGGTTATGCAAGGCTTAAGGAGACGGCGTTTTCGGGAAAAGCTCGTTCAGCCACGAGGAGGTTCCGAGCAATTTGCTGAGGTTGGATGGTCCTTGAAATGAGGGGTTCATCAATCGCTGCTCGGACGATCCGATCTGTGCTGAAGAATAGTTTCGATGTGATGAGTGTGCATGTCTCAGTAAGCTCTGCCAAATTGTCATTAACTTTTAACCCCCACTCTAGCTTGTTGTGGGTTATAATTCGGGAACAACTTGAATGGCTTCACATTCATGGTATGCCCAAAACCACGTTCAGAGCAATACTGTACTGTAGTTCAGCGATGACCCCTGCATGCTCTGTATACGGACATCTCAAAAGCATCAATGTGCTTACCTTATCTTTGCCTTGGTCATACGACACCGATCATGATCGATAGTTGTTGAAGACGCCAGGAATTATGACAGTCGTTGTATATGATGAATTTTGAGCTACTTCCATCGTTTTTCGTCTTGTTCGTGACCAAAAAGAGTTCCGCATCAACCTGGGGTTGCTGAGTACCTAATGAATGAATCATAATACACAGGATGATTGCCCATGAGACTGAGGGGATGGCTGAAACCCTCCGGTCTTCGTCTACAGTACAGCAGTTCCTGCCTCTCCCAGTGGCAGCTTCTTCCTATTCTGTGCGATCCGTCCGGTGATTGTCTTTGATGTACAGGAACCCAGAGTTGAAGCAGGACCACCAAGTCTCGATTGATAACCACAACCACCTATCGAATAAATCGTTGATCATTTACGCCTCTGCCGATAATCTTTGTCTTTATCCATGGAGAAGTCCTTATTCAGCGAGGCAACCAGATACTTGTATTACTCGATTACACCTGATCACACTCGCTACGTACAAAGCGAAAGATATAAATAGTCTTCTTTGTTCATAGTACTGTACAGTATCTACCTGTACACAAACCTGCCACTAGCCTGTCGAGGTGGATACTTGTTGGTTTGATGTCAGCACGAACATGGATAAGGTACTGACCAGGGTACTCGGTACTGGAGCCCGAGAACAGTATGTATTGACATTGTGCCTTTCATGCCGTCTGTCGGACCTGCCTTGACATCCTCGCTGCTGGCTGCCGGTCACTCATCGCGTATTTTGTAGCGAAACCTACCTAGGTAGGCTACAGGCTGATGTCGACAAGTTCTTGCGTTACAATACCAAATATGTCGCAATTGGACTATGCCTCACAAGCATACATAGGTACTGTACCAGATAAACCCTTGTCAAAGATCGGGAACAAACAGCATACCGGGGAACAGCAGCCGCCAGCGCTATTAAATGTCGATGCAAACTGAAATGGCCGGACATTCCAGCTACCTAGGCGTGTGACGGAGCCACCATGTCTATTGTACAGGTCGACTGTTCAGTGCTGTACTATACTCTACAGTAGCTGCCGAGCCTGCTCAGCTACCTAGTATTTCACGTCCAGTTGATGTCTAGCCCGTTGCAAAGATGGTTTCAAACACTATCTCATGCGCTTACTGGCACATGGTGTGTATGTGAAGTCAACATGGCCAGCAACCACTCAAATCGCATGCTTTACAGAGTTTCACTAACGGATGCAACTCGCTCCAAAAACACCGACTACTGCAGGACGATGCTGTCAACGGAATCCCTACCTTGTTGACAAGCAGTAGCTATGCCTACAGTAGTCCGGCCCAGCATAACTTTTTTTTAACCTTGGCCTTTTGTGTGATCGTTCTCCGATCGTCAGCTCAATAGTGTTTCTCGTCCTGTTCAAGTTGTTCTCGAGTAGGCAGAAGTTCGCATGCCCAGGTAGACGATACTCCGCCATTGTGCGACTCGCAGCACATTCTTAAAATCGACCCGAACCACAACTTTCGCTTTCGTTCTTGTGCACTTTCAGGACGCATGGTTTTCTGCTCTCGAGTGTTAGTGAGACCTCTTAGTTGAGTGTTTCACCCTATCACAAGCGTTCGTGGCCCCACGGTTCGCGCATTTGGTCGGGAAAAAGCAATCTTGCAGTGATCTTGCTTCCAATCTCGAGCCAAAAGTACCGACGTACAAAGCAACGATTGTGAAGTTCATCGCTAACATGGTCGACTCGTGAGCTTTGTACGAAGATTTGAGATGGACCCCCAACGCTCGAAAAAATCTCGGTCACTTGGCATCGAACCAAGCGCTTCACGTCAACCCGCCCCTAATTCTAACTCACAGAGGCGATCAGACCATGGGGAACGGCACTACTCTGTACCTTCAGCCGCTCGTCTTCGACCGAGTGATGACAAACGCTCCTCCGACGTATCCAAGACTTCTGACAGGACTGAAGGGAACTCTCAGACACGTTCCCGTGACAAATCTTGTTCGGGACCTTCCACAAACCTTGGTGCTTCACAGATACCCGAGCGTAATACAACCAGTCAGGACAGTTTGTCACCTACGAAAAACATTGTCAAAGTACGTATTTGAAACACACGAAGCAAAAATGTAACCTCTGACCGATACTCCAGGACTCTACTGAGTCGAACGACTTGTCCTTGATCACGTTTGCCGTTGTTGGCAACACAAGCGTCGGCAAATCGGTCTTCATTCGCCACGCTTTGGATTTACCAAGGACGAGCATCACTTCTCAATTCTCCAACAGAGTAGTAGTGGGAGGACACTGTTTACAGCTGATCGAGACACCCCGCGAATCTGTCAATTTAGCTCATGGCAATATTGCTTGGCCTGACAGTTCTAGATCCGAATCGCCTACGAAGTATGATGGTGTGTTGTGTCTATATGATGTGTCGGACAGGGGCAGCTTAGAGGGTATGGCTCATTTCCTTCGTGCTCTCGACAATGCGGGCACAACAACGTGCTTAGTAGCCTGCAAAGTTGATACTTGTCCGTGCGACCACGATGTACCTCCTGGATTTCTTGATAAGGTAAAGGAGAAGTTTCCCTCAGTCCTGTTGGAAGAGACGAGTATGAATTCCCCTGACAGTGCGCAACGGTGTTTGTTGAAGATCCTTAAACTTTTCTTGGAAACAACCCGGGCGCACCTTCCTGATCGATCAACAACTGACCACAACGTGCCTCTCGGGGTCCCACCACGAATATCGTCGCGCAATACCTCTTCGTCACGCAGTCGAAGCGCATCGAGACAGCGTCTTATGCTATCCAAATCTCGAGAGAACCTACTCACGACAAAGTCTCCGTCAATCATCGAATCTGAGGACGAGGAAGAAGACGAAGACTCATCGGCTGACGAGGCCGCCGCTCCAACCATACTGTCATCCCGAGCACCACTTCGACTTGATACACGTGGCGCAATTTCAGCCTCCCGGATGGCTCAACCACAAACGCCCATATCAACCACAGAAGTGCATGCAGCACGGTTGACATCGCCAGCTAAGCGTGGTATCTCAGGCGTGCCACAGACGCCGGACTCAACCTATGGTGCGTTGGACGCAGACAAGAACTCGCATCATACGTTCTTGGACATGGATGACGAATCAGGACACGAAGAGACTGGTTCAGTGGAGAAGATGGACGATAGATTACGGAGAAGCACACTTAATGGTGGCTCACCAGTCGAAGGGGCTGTTACATTCAACGCGCTAGTGGACAGGCTCCTCGCCCTGCCTATATCGAGAGGCGACTCCAAATTCATTCCGTCCTTTTTGTGTCTGTATCGTGCTTTCGCTACCCCACACCGCTTACTCGTGGCTATCATTAACCGGTTCTTGAAAACTGAAAAGAGCGACTTAACTCCACCTAAGAAGACAGCCGAACTTGTGAGATACCTGGGGGTGCTTGGATTATGGACTACACGTTATCCAGGAGACCTTGCGAGCAGTCCGGTGAAAAACGCCGCCACAGAATTCATTAGTACCATTGAAAGGAACAAAAGTTTCGCAGCCGCTGCTAAACAGATAGCTAATAACCTCCTTACGTCTGTACCTGATGATGACGATGACTGGGCGTTCACCGATACGATAGAGCCCAACAGGAGTGGGAGCAGCACGGACTCACGCAAGACTTCTCTCAAGGACACGGGGTCGAAGCAACGCCATGCAGAGGAAGCGGAAGACGACGATGATAGTGATTCCGATACCAATGCTCCCGCCTTCTCCTCTTCGCGACAATCAGCAACGGCATCATCAGTGTCAAGTCTGGCAAAGGGCTCTCAGGTCACTAGCCAGACATCAGACAATCTACACCATCTAGAGACTGCCCGAGAAAACGCCAGAAAACTTCGCACAATTCCGCACATTCCTTTGGGCAAAGCACAATGGCATCATTTCATGGCATGCTCAACAGAGGAGCTGGCGGTGGAAATCACCAGAATCGATTGGACTATGTACTCGGCAATCCGCCCTCGCGATTTTATCCGATATGCCATGGTTCGGAACAGCCAGCGGGTGCGCTCTGGACAAGTGGATTACATTGGCATGATGACCAAACAATTCAATCATCTGGCGCTCTTCGTTGCCGGGATGATATTACTGCGCGATAAACCGAAGCATCGAGCTAAAATGCTCCAAAAGTTCATGGACCTTGCGTGGAAAGTTCGACAGATGAACAATTACCACGCCCTAGGTGCCATTGTGGCGGCTCTCAACGGAGAAGAGATTGTGCGTCTTTCACAAACGCAAGAGCTGATTCCAAATGAACAGCACAAACAGCTCATGCGCCTGAAAATTCTTATGAGTCATCAAAAAGCACATGCAACGTATCGCATGGCTTGGGACAATTCTTCGGGCGAGCGAATTCCATACCTCCCGCGAATTCAGGAAGATCTTATGAAAGCAGCCATGGGTAATCCAACATTTGTTGGGGGAAACATCAAATGGAGCAAGTTCGAGCTTATGGGAGAGACAACTGTGGGCATTCAACGAAGCCAAGAACAACCCTATAACTTCCCAGATAGAACAGCACGAGCCCATGAGATCGACAAGCTTATACTTGAGACGAAGATCCTGGAGGGTGATGAGGTGTGTATGCCAGGGGTGTTCCAAATTCGACATTGCTGACCATCAATAGGATTGTGCTGATCCCCAACAAGAACTTTACGAACGTAGTAAACAAGTTGAGCCTGTTGCAGGCGCAACAGAAAAGAAGAAATTCGATTGGTTACGGCGTTGAGCGAGTCCTAGGGCTATCTTGCGAATAGAACAGCTACACGGCGTTGGACAAGAGCTAATGTGGCTCACGAGTTATGATAATGATATGGAAGAGGCTGGCGTGTACGTTGTTGGCTTGTCGTGATACCACTCTAGATGAAAGTTTCGGGGCAGGGCGGTATAGAGACATGGATGTCAGGATACCGTGGTCATCTGTTTCGATCACCACGAATATGAGCATATTTACAGAGATATGTCATGGTGTTCGATGTTGTAGAGTGCAAAGCGGTAGTGCTGTTGCTGTAGCAACCAACCAGAGCGGGCGCTTGGCAGACGTCCCATGGCAAGGCGCCTGTGAATGCCCTTGCAGTGAATTTGGTGGAGGGCACAGCACTCAACTCTCAACTCCCTCACCACATTCGTTGACCAAGCCGAACACTCGTTGTAACCGCTAGCTTCTTGCTGTAGGTATCACGCTTGATCCTTTCCTCACATCTCCTCCTCGAAGCGGAGGCAAACCTTACCACTGTGTCGATACTTGTCCATTGCCAGGGCGATCTTACAGTCACTGGAATGCAGTAAACTTGGTCAATCACAGCACAATATTATCTCAATACAGGCGTCATTCCCACACCGACGAGATGACTTCTCTTCTTACAACAATGTTGGTACCTCTCCTCTCATTTCTCGGTGGTCCCTCCGCGCAGGCACAACCACTACCACCTTATTGCACACTTAAACAATCTGCCTCCTGCATTACAGCCAGCAGCTACACTCTGCATGATACCCTTCATGGAGAAGAACAGGACCTCCATCATGGCGGTCGTGCATTTCAACTCCTACAAGATGAACTCAAATATTCCACGTGTTCCCTATCGAGCCCCAATCTAAATGAAGTCGAGAGATTGAAATTAGCTGACAATTTGTTGTACCAATATAGTAATGCTCGAACGAGGGGTCAATTCAAGCCACAGAGGGCGCAGAAGGGTACTACAAGCTATCAGTTGAGACAGTTTGCGGAGGCCACACTTGGAAGTGGGAGTTTGAGGAAGGCAGTGAAGTTACCAGAGGGTGAAGATTTGAACGAGTGGTTAGCTGTGAACGGTGAGCCATAAGAGATCTATATCGGTACGAATAACGACTGACAGCTGTTGATAGTGGTTGATTTCTACAATCAGATCAATCTACTATATGGTTCAATCACAGAATTCTGCTCGCCGCAGAGTTGTCCCGAAATGAAAGCAACAGATGAGTAAGTCCGCCACAAGAGCAAACCATCATACTACAAGAACTACCGCACACCCATACAGATGCCGCAACTAACATGCCATCTACAGATTCGAATACCTCTGGCAAGACGCCGCAACCGGCTACCCCAAACCCACCAAAATGTCCGCCCCAGAATACATCGAGCACCTAATGACATGGACACAATCCCTCATCGACAACGAATCCGTATTTCCCTCACGCATTGGTGCCCCGTTCCCAAAACACTTCCAGCAGACTATCAAGCAGTTATTCAAGCGGCTATACCGAGTATACGCTCACATCTACTGCCACCACTATCCTGTTGTGGTACATCTTGGATTGGAACCGCATTTGAACACGAGTTTCAAACATTACGTCCTGTTTGTGGATGAATTTGGATTGGAGAAAGGTGGTGGGAAGGATTTCTGGGGTCCGTTGGGAGATCTGGTGGATAGTATGTTGAAGAGCGACTGAGTGATGTCTACATATGGAGATGACTGCGCAACGAGACGATGTGGTTACTCGGCCCGCAAGACGGGGCTGTCATAATGTGCGGTAGGGGGTGAATGATTACGAATAAGGCACAATTGCTTTCGCGATTGAAAACAAACTGGTTCTGAACGGATGATAGGAACGACGACGATGACGACAAGATATGGTTCACTGGCACTCGGCGCACACTGATGGAAGACTTGGGAAGGCGTTGTGGCTTAACCATGAGTGAGCATATCGTACGGGTACACCATGGCAGGAACATGTACGGGCCATGGGGCTTGGAGGCGTTCATACCTAGTCATAGTGCTGCTAGGCGTCTAATAATCCACGTCTGTTTTTGGCACTACCTTGCTTCCTGTCAGTTGTTCGAAGTAAGTTGCAGTGGTAGATGAAGGTTTTGTCACGCAAGAGCTGAAACAGACGAGAGAGTGTGTGAGAGGGAGAGAAAGTTGCAATAGATGACGCTCGTAATTCGTTAATTCATTTACATCCACCGGTAACCATATCAACCAAATCCAGCAACCACCAACCTTCCGCTCATCTGTATCCAATCGCCATCGTTCTTTTTTTTTGGTGTTTTCCAAAAGAGTGTACGGTATACGTGCATGTTTGTGTGTACCACTCCCTCCATCCCTTTTCCCCAGTTATCATATCTACATACTCCCATCTACTGTCAGCCTCTACCACCGTCGCTCCCCCTTCTGATGACGCTTAACATGCATATGCAACCTCATATGTTCACGTACGTGTTCCAACTCCTTTTCACTCTCCCTCTGCCCCTCCCTTTCCCCGTCCGCTCGTGATGCAGCGTCAGCGTCAACAGGCACGAAGCGCGTGTCCAACGCCGGAACCGACGCTACAGATGGTGAGATCAGGGTTCTGCGTCCGTTGTTGTTGACATTGCGGCGCGAGGGCCACTCGGACCAGGCTACGTTGTTGTTGGAGTCGTTGTCGAATGTGTTCCAGGGTTGGTCGGAGTCGGAGTCCGAATTGGAGTTGGAGTTTGGTTCTGCGTTTGAGGTTTGGGTTGATGGGGAGGGAGATTTTGTGGTTGTGAGGATTGCGTTTTGAGTGGTGGCGGTGGTGGATGTGGCGATTGTGGTGAGGGTTTGGTGGGATGTGTATGTTATGAATGTTGTTGTTGGGATAGAGGATGAGGAGGAGGGGATTGTAGATTGGAGGAGGGATGGGTTTGTGGTTTGTGTGTTGGATACGGTTGTGGTTGTTATGGGTTGGATGGATTGATTTATTGTGTTTGGTGCGAAGAGTACGTTGCTACTAGTGACAGTAGTGGTGGTAGTGGTGGCGGCGGAAGTACTGGCGGCAGTACTGGTGCCAATGGCTATAGATAGAGCCACTGCTTGAGTACTTGTTGTGGCATTTGATATGTCTTGTGCGCCGAGCATGGCTGTCGCGAGGATTGCAGGTGATGATTGGTGGGCAGAGCTTCCACTGGCAGTGTTGGTTGCTGACGATTCTGATATAAGCGTGCCACTGACAACAACGTTTGCTGCTTCGGCAACTGACGATCTGTGTCCACTCCCTCTGGACCAGGTGTTTTGTTGTTGCCCGCCTCGAGATGTGGTTTGTCCAACAAATGGTGCAGCAGTGGTCGTTGGTCTGCCCTGTGCTGAGGTGGACACGAATGCTGGAGTGGACAGAATGACTGGAGTATTGACAGCAGCACTGGTTGCAGGACCTGATGGTTTCCCTGGAATTGCTTTGGTTGAGCTTGAGAATGGGACTGGTACAGGCATGCTGGAGCCAATTGAAACTGCAGATTTGCTTGCAGTGCCTGCCGCAATACTGCTTGCTTTTGATGTAGCGCCAGCTGAACTTGGTGATGCTGAGCTACCATCGCTAGTGTATACTTTCAGACTGTTGATCGTCCAGTAAGCTTGCTGGAATGCGCTTGGGTTGTTCTGTACATAAGCCTGGCAAGTGCTTGCCTTCTGCGAGCATGTCGCGTCAGAACTCCAGACTGCACCGGCCCACTGTCCACAGAAGGTTGTATCGAAGACGATCTGTTGGTTCTTGATACTATCATCAATATCGCAGCCAGAACCACCGAAGAAAGCTGTTGGAGTTCCCCAATTAGATGGATTGGGTGAGCCCGATGCAATATCGGATGGTATTTGCGATCTTGGGAAGTACCATATCGAGATGCCGGTAGAAAGCCATTCTGTCGCGTAGACGCCTCCTTGCACTGAGTTCAACCCCGAGCCATAAGAAGACTGAGCAGAGTCTGAGATTGAACAACCTGCGTTCGCAGCCTGTCCAGCAGCGTTGATGTCGCAATTTGATGTTGCTAGACTACCTGAGAATGAGGCAGCGGCATTTGATACTGTGCCGCCTAAGCCCCCAGTCGTCCCACCGACAGTGCAACCCGGTCCGGTATGCAAGGTCATGGCATTCTGCATTTGAGTATTGACACCCTCGATGATATCAATTTCACCACTGGTTGGCCAATTGGGACCGACTGTCCAGAATGCAGGCCATACACCACAAATACTGCCAGGCATATGCTCAAGGTCGAGCACAATCAAAGCATGGTTGTAGACTGCTTTTGAGGTCAAGCGAACAGACTGTCGACCACGACCGGAGGCAACAGAAGTGCTATCGACACCCATGTATACCTGGTTGTTTGCCGTACTAATAAGGGAGGCGGATTGAGCAGCCGATTGCGAGATGTAGTCGACGTATCCATCGGTAGGATCAGCGTCGGTAAAGAAGTCGAACATGCTGAAGAAGTTGGTCGGGCTGTAGTCATCTTTGATGGTATATGCCGCTGTTGAGAGGCTGAAGAGCCTACTCAAGGTAAGAACGGATAGAGTTGAAAGCTTCATCTTCTTTTGATGTTGTGGTACAAGACAGCTTGGGAGATGAGTAGGCTAACGATGACTCTGGCAAAAGGGTTTATGGGATTGTTCTAGAAAAGGAATGGTACACCGCACAGCAGTGTATAGAAATGAATGGAAAAGGAATGTAATGGTTGTAAGAACAACCTGAGAATCGCAGCAGACGAGCACCTAAGGAATGGATGTAGAAAGCAGAAGGACAAAAGCTGAGGTCAGGTAGTGATGGTGAGTATATCTATATCAACATCTTGAAGCATCAGCCGCTTGAGATAGTGTGGCGTCTGCAGCATGATAGGAGCAGGTGAGTGGAACTCTACCAACTTACAGGTGTTATGGAGCATAGCGGATCGTGGTTGACTCAGCCTCATGCCTCATCTCGTTCCAGACAACTAAGGAGGATCAGTGCGTTCCAGGAGTGTGACGAATGGATCCAATGGAGTCAAGACTGAAGGTTGAGATCTTATCCGGGTAGATCGTGACATGGTTCTAGGGTCAAGATGTGTTTGGAATAGGATGAGCTTGTATGGAACGTTAATACTGGGAGACGCGCCCACTACACGGTAACAGCTGAAAGAAAACCGTAGTGGAGTGGAAGGCCAACTTGCTGAGCAGGAGGTCATGTGTGTAGGCTGTATCATACGCGCCAACGACTCCGAATTCTCCTATCAATCGTGCCAATAGTGGGTTGTATGGTGTTGACATCAAGTGAGTACACCAGATGACTTGTTCACATCCACGCTTTTCGCGTACAGTGGGCGCTCGTCAAAAAGGTGAAACCAGGAGAGCACAGGAGCTGAGACGTAAAGGCTGTGAAAAAGGTCAGAAGGGGTTGGAAAGAGGGACAGATGAGGGTCAAAGAAGGACTAGGGGTAAGCATGGTGAGACGCTGCTGCCGACCAATCATAATTCCCAAATGTGCTTGACCTAATATCCGCCAAGAGACTAATGAGGTTTAGTGTCATCCTGCTGAACCTCGTTCTTCCTGCACTACAATCACACGAGGCTTTTCTCTTCTTCCATCTACCTTGTCATCTTGCTTTCGTTCCCCTGCAATGTCAAAGCATGATAGTTGACAGAACCTATATGTGTCCATCGTTCAGTAAATGCCACCAACGAAACGAGAAATAAAGAATCTCGAACCATAGCAGCACCTGTCAAAGCGGGACACCAACCACACACTGACATGAATAATCGTCACTATTCTTCCGCATCTCTCGTCTGAACATCGCATTCAACGGCAAAGCATGATCTATGAGCCGCAAAGGCAAGAAAAATCACGACCACTCCACAGAATAGACGAACCATGTCGTTAGCAAAACATGACAGGCAGCCCTCAACCTCGTATCATCAAACCCGAAGACATTTACAAGTTAGATGATCTACAAATGACTCGCCACACATGGATATACTGCCAGCCATCCATCCTCGTCCTCCCAACCTCGCCGTTTAATTCCATCGCATACTCGCTCATCTCTTTCCCCAGCCACATGGAATTCTAACCATCAACGGCAACACCAATTCCCAAATCTCCCATCCAAATTATACCAACTCACACCAAGCACAGCCCTCCCTCGTCGCATCGTTATCATCTCCTCTCAACCCTCTCCCCTCCAGCTTGTTCCAGTCCATTCCATTCTCTGCCATACTACACAATTCTCTCCACTTCAGGTTATTATATGACTACCAGCATAACACCTACCATTATCCACCACGTTAGCCACAGTAGGTCTTCCGCCACCGGATCAGGATCTATCGATATAGCGATAAGAGCTGCTTAACTTCCATTCATACTTCAATCACCCAACCTTAACAAATCTACTAAAATTAAGCTCATTCCGCCAAACGCATGTCGCAAACTTTCTGGTGCCCAGGTGCTTAACACTGTAATTCCTTAATTACATGCAGATTGTGCCTGTTAGAGAAATATTAAGCAATCACCGCACTGAGTCGTGCTGATCTTGATCTGTAGTTCTCTGAAATGAATACACCTCTATCCTCCGAATCTCGATGATGTCTACCTACTGTACCTAACCTATGATACCTCCATCCCGACCTACGTATTCACGACTCTACTTGAGTTGAAAATTCCATCTCCTACTTATCGAGGAGCTCATGGATAGGTATCCTGACTCACGTTCCATCGTCGTTTAGAACAGATACGGCACGACATTTGTAGTCTGATTGTATTCGAATCCCTCGGCGGCGTCACAGTACACTCACTACCATGGATAAAAATGCTCAACATGACCTGGTTGGAGATGGCACGGTGATTTCCGGTGCTAGAAATCTATTGAAATGCATATCTACCTAGGTAGGTAGTCACAGTCGACCAACGACTGCTAAAGTACGATTCTATACACAAGCAGGACACACCAGTCTCTGTTCAAGTTGTCCACCATCCCGTTCAACAGGACCGTGCATTTCTTCACCATTCCCTTCTAAAGGAACTTGACGCTGCTCCAGACACTTCTTGTGGAATACATGTCTGCATGCGAACACCACCAGAGGCCCTCGATCCTCTTTAGCATTATTGTTGGCCGCCGCTGTTTCGTCTCCCTCTTGTTCTTGTTCCTCCTCATCCGTGTCGGACGCAACATTGGGTGCAGTAGCTTTCCCTTTCCCTCTGGCCATAGATTCGCCTTCATGTTCTTCAGTAACGCCACGCTGTACCTGCTGTCGGCGTTTTGTACGTTCATTCTCTTTCTTGCGCCAAGCATCCCATACGCGCTGACCGGTTCCGGGACCCCAGAGGCGCTGTTTGCAGATGCCGCAGGTTTGTCCGCGAGGTCGCCAGCCCATTTGACGGAGTTTAGTGACTTCATCGACTTGGACGAATGCATCTTTGTCGAGCATGGCATTGGATAGAGACAGGAGGGATTCCTCGTATGAATATGCGGAGAAAATGGATGCAAGGACATGTCGTAGGTGCGAAAGCGATGGAGATGATTCTGCTGCACGGGTGAGGAAAGCTCGAAGAATGCGTAAGAACGTGAGACTATCGGATTGAGCGTCGCCACGAGTTGTTGCTGTTGAGGTGAGAAGTGATGTGAAAACTCGCTGGATGGTATTTCGCAGGCGGAGTGACAGCTCGTCCACATCAGTGGACAGTCGCTGACCATTCGAAGGGATAATAGCAGGATCAACTCTCTGAGCTACCGAGACTACAGCGACAATGAAGTCAAGCCATAAACTCTCTTCAAACGAGAGGGACTGCTTGGTTGATGGCCGTCTTGGAGACCTGCTCGCCAATTTACTCTTCTTGACTGCTTGCATCTGGGTTTCGCAAAGCCAGATCCCGACTTTCGCATATTTATCGATAGATTCGAGTAGGTCTTCAATGGCCTCGTTCGTAGCTACCTCGTCCGGACTATCAGCTGCGCTATCGAGAATACCGCTCAGGGCTGCTTCAAGAGCTGAGATATGTTTGATCAGGCGGTCCATTGCGTCTCTGACTTGACCTTGTCGTGCTAAGAGAACAACAGCTGCATCAATATTGCCGCTCGTTTCAAGGACGGGCAAAACTTCTTCGAGGTTCAACTCGCCCTCTTTGATTGTATTAATGTACTCCACGACGTGCGACGGACTGTACTGACACATCAAACGAACGTACTGTCCCAGCATTGGTGTAGAAACGTTCTTGCTTCTCACTTGATTATCATCATCTCCTAGTAGAACTCGTAAGTAGCTGAATTGTGCTTTCGTGTCGTCGAAGAGAGCCTCGAGGAAGAATATGTGGTTGGTTGGCATAACAAGGTCCACTGTTCTCGCTGTCCGTGCAATGTCGATATCTGTCAGCTCAGTGGCATGAGCTCTAACTTCAGTCAAGAAGGCTTGCTGTTGATCAGTGTTGAGGTCCGTTGCTGAGCGCAAGCACTCTACAACCAAGTCGAAAACTTGTTGCTGATGCTCGAGGTCGATAAAATAGGTCCTGAGGAGTTCTATCCATTCTTTCTCCTGACGGTAGATTGTCTTCAAGATTCGATAGAACTTCGCCTGTTGCAACATAGGTACGAACTCGGAGACATTCACTGGCCGAAACACGGACATCAAGTATTCAACGCTGAGCTGCGCATCGTCGTGTGTATCCTCGTCTTCATACTGACACAACCTCAATAATACCTGTTCTAGAACAGAATCCGATAGAAGCATGTACTGCGGGTATTTTGGTAAGCTGCGTGCAATAAACATGTCTAGATAGAGCCGCTCCTCGTTTCCGAAGCCGGTCGACATCACGTCAAGCAGAATGCGAATAATAATCTGCCGATTTAAAAGTGTTGTTCGTGATGCATGCACACCATTAGGTAAGTCGTCCTCGAAATCGTCATCCTGTCCACTGTTGAGGAATGGATCTTCAAAAGCTTCATTCATCGCTGCCATAAAACTTCCCGCGTCGTAGTGTAAGATTGTTCTCAAGACTGAGAATGGATCATCTGGACTACCTTTGCCATAGAAGAGCATCTCGTAAATCTGCGTCTTTGCCATGACAGCACGGTCGTCGTCCATGAACTCCCCAAGTGGATATACACGACCTGTGAGGACGAAAGACAAGTATGGAAATATTTTCTGGCTGGCGTAGTTGTTTGATTCTGGCATCACAGTATCTCCATTCACATTTTGATTGTCAGATGCCATCCTCAGGAGTTCGAGAAGTGGACTTGTGTAGTCAAATAACGCTGTATTCCAAACATAGATGTAAGCATCGTACAAACCATGCTGCTTGCACAGTGTTGTTACTTGGTCTACATCCATAGCAGACGCATCGAGTAAACATATAATCTCCTCAAGCTCAGATGGTGCATGCGTCACAGCAAAATGATTGATGAGCGTTTTGAGAGCCGTTGGTGGAAGAGTCGTAACTTGCCGATCTAGAATATGCGGTTCGAGCACGTCGACAAAGATACCGCCCACATCGTTCTCGTCGAACCAATCGAAGACTTGCTCGAACATGAAGTCTGGTTCGTTCATCTTCAAACACGCATTGATGCAAGCGACAGCTAGATCTGTTAGCTGCTGGCGGTCGATTGTCGGTCTTCCTGCTTGCTCATTTTTACCAAATGCATACCTCAAGGAGGCACTCATCATTTCCAAAAGCTTATCACGTACCAGAGATGAACGTAATGCATCATCTTCTGGAAGTCCTATGGTCACCTTCTCACCACTACCAGAAAAGTAGTTTGTTGCCAATCGAATGGCTCCAATAAAGTCGCCCGCTTCCATCATGGCAAGCAATCTGTCAGCCCAATTTGTGAGGCTTCCCCACCAGACATCATTACAGCCAAGCAGGAAAATTCGTCCTTTGTAGCCACGAAAGCTCATGTAGTACCCGTCTGCAACGACGCCATGCATTGACAAGTCCTCCTCATCGTGGTTCTCGACGATGGACTGTAATTGTTTCGAGAAGAGATCGGCATGATACAGATTCTTCGGCAGTAAGTCGAAGGAATCTGTGACATTCATAGTCACGTCCTCGATGATCAGGAGTTGCTGCGTAATGGTCAACACAGCCATAACAGACCGGCTGAGCCACTGAATGGCAACAATGGCTTCTTCCGCTTCGTACCGACTTCGTGGCACGAATTGCAGCTCGATTTGCTTATCACTTGGTGCACCCGGCTCTCGAGGCATTTCTTCCACCTCAAGGACAACGAGCACGTTGGACCAGGCATATGCAAGTTTGTTCTTGGAAACCTCCGCATCACTACCTTTGAGCTTTATTGCAGGAAACCAAGCCAGTGCGGCTGTCATTGCACTGTGCACAGCTACTTCTTTCGGTCGAGCTGCCTTGTGTTGTGTCTGTGCTATGGGCGTCGTTGAAACGATGACCAAAAGGTAGGGAGTGAGCATAGCGACGAGTCCAAGGCCGTCCGTGTTCTGCTCGACGTTGCCCAAGGGAAGTGGTGAGAATGCCAGGACAGAGCTTTTCTTAATTGGCTTGCTTGACTTCCTCACGATTAACTCAGGATACCTACCAAGAATTCTCGTAGTCCGTACGGTACGCGCAATAGCGCCAGTACCACGACTAGCTAAATGAGAAAAGGCCATGCCCTTGTCATCCGCAGAAACGAGTGCAGTGCGCCTGTAGCCTAAGAAGCCAATATGGAGGACTGCGCTGCCCTGAACATGTCCGTCGACCTTGCGTGCCTCGGCCTGTGTGGCATCGACGGCAGGAATATGGAGGAATGGCCGGGACTGGCGAGTGATCTCCCATGTGAAGATCTGACCAGTAGCATGACCTGCAGCAATGGCAGTGTGATCAGCGGAGATTGCTAGGGCAGTAATAGGACCTGCTTCTGCTGCTTTTGTACCAGCACCGATGACAGCCTTGTTGTTCGATTGATGGTCGAAAACCAAAATTAAGCCTTTCGATGTGCCAATGACAAGCTGGTCAGTCACAGCCAGTGTAGTTGGGTTACCGAAATTCCTACGACCGACTTCCGAGAATGCTTGACCGGTCAGTTTTTTCAGTCTAGTCCATCGTATGACCTCCCATGGTGTCTGCACCTCTTCTGTAGCTGTATCAGATTGAGGCCCGAAGCTGGCAAGGGACGAATGCCTCGAATGAGGTCCGAGAAATGCGGGTGATGCTGAACGAGGTAAATTCAGATACGAGCTAGATAACCTCGACTGGAAGCGCAACTCAAAAGGTCGCCTAGGCGCCGTAGAGCCCTTACGGGACAAGGGGGGTGGTGTAAGCAGCGCATCGCTCTTGGGTGACGACAAGCCTGAACGTTGAATAGATATGGTGTCGTCCGGGATGGATGCTGAATCGTCCAGACTTGCCGGACGTGGACTTGCTCCTTGTATCTCAACAGATGGTAACAGAGATCCTGTATCATGCAGCTCCTCGAACTGGACCCCGATTGTGCCAACCTCGTCTTCATGGTGAGCGTCTAGCTCTGGGATTGTGTCTACATCTTGCTCTGGAACGATCGTAGCCTCAGCGGTGTTATCTTCGACTTCGTCAATTGGCAGGGTCTCGTCCGGAAGGTCGGCAGGGTATTCGACGTCCACAGCGGCATCCTGTGCGGCCTCGCCATCTTCCGGCGTCGAGCTCATCGAGGTATCCTCGACCACACCATCGCTTCCCAGGATTGCAAGCAACGAAAGATCGTCAGGAGAGTTAGGTTGGCACAAATTGCTTAGGAGAAATCATGCGCCTTGTCTTCGTTCGAGTGAAAGTGATCTCTTGCGTAATGCAATATATGGACGCGCAAATGCAAGTATTTAGGATAATTCCTGTGTTTCCCTTACTGCTTGTAGATGTGCTAGAGGTACAAGGAGGTATGGATCCTGCTGACCACCAAGCTCTTCGTGGTGTATGCTTCAAAATCACAATCACCGAAGCGACCTGCCCGTTTGTTCAGAGCGTGTGCATAGACTGCCAGTGGACGGCTTGGTGTTATCATCATGATGGACTCGCGGCCACCTCCAGAAAGACGCCAGGCATCATAATTCTTGCCGCTAGTGCCAAGCCCGGTGCAGCGCTTTCCGGATGTGATGGTAAAGTAGAGTAACAGAGTACAGTAAGGTGAATTCCAGGTAGATACATCTTCAAACTTACGACATCGTTCGATATCAAGTGACGCACAGAATCGTCCTGAGAGGAGAAAGTAAACAAAAACAAAAAGACATTGAAGACACAGGTTGTTAATTTGTTGATTGCTAGACTACCGCCTACCAAACCCCCCAACCTCACCCCGAGCTCGAACCAGCACTGGCTCAACCTCACTTGACCTAAACTCCAGCTCGAGAGCGAGTTAGGGGTCAAATGAGGGAGACAACAGTGCTGGCGAGGACACCAGAAGGTGAGGTTGAGTAGGAAGGTAGGTCGGCAGCTAGAGAAGTAAAATATCTGAAAATGAACGACACCTCCCAACGCCACGCTGGATAATATATAGCACTTAGAGTTCTTCCTCAATCGGCTCCTCCATCCATTCTCTATCTGGATAAGTAGCGACCAATTCCCGCCCCTCCTTCTCCGCCTTCTCAATAGCACCTTGGTGCTCGTTCCATTCCTGCTCCATCCGTTCTTGTGAAGCTTCAAACAGACCAGGATGCTTCCTCTCATTCATCTTCAACAACTCATGAATGAATTTTGTACCACAACCGCTCTCCTCGTAGGTCTGCGGCTCATCCCAATCAAAACTCTCTTTTTCGGCCCACTTGGCCATGTAATGCTTCTGTCGCATGGCCTCTGTCATGCCGTCTGGACCGATAAGGCTATCGTCATACGCGCCTGCGGAGGTTCGAAGACAGAAGGAAGGAATCAACTCGTCGTGTAGATTGTATGCGAAGTCGGGCAGGGAGGAATTCGAGCAAATGTGCTCATTTGTTTCACTTGTCCAGGTCCATGTGGCTTCATCATGGCCTGTAGCCATTGCAACGCCAGACTCGGGGGTCGGAGAGAGGGTCTGGATGGAGTCATTGTCATCGGAGGCAGTAGTTGCGTCAAGTGGAGGTGGAGATGGAGAGCGCGATTGTGCTGTTGTAACTTCTGCTAGTCGGGATCCGGTGCGCGGTTTTGTTTTCGCGGCTTCAGCTCGACGACGTTCGAGGTTGGCGGCTTCGAGGCCACTAGCCGAGGTGGCTGCAGAAGGTGTGGGTGGCTTGGGCAGTTCTGCATGTGACATACGGGGGGCGGCAGGTTGTGGTGGTGTTGCCAGAGGTGATTCAGGCTCAGATTCGAATGACATGGCACGCCTCTCTGGTCGTTTACCTGTCTCCTCCTCTTCAAGGTCGGCAAGGTTCTCCAGATCTGAGTCTTCTTCATCTTCGAAGACGTAGCGGAAGGTACCAGGTGAGGGATTTGCTAAAGACGGCCGCCAATCTGGATCATTAGGATCGGACCAGACATATTGTACTTTAGGCAGAGTCGAATTGATCATCTGAGTAAGTGCGTCGCCGGGATGACCGCTTGGAACCACGTCTGGTACATAGCGGTTTGCTTGCGTGTTTGCGAAGGTGTTTGGAGAGACGGTATATGATTCAGTGGAAGCAACGGACAACGGGCTATCTATACCTCTGGCTGCAGAAGCCTTTTGTCTTTGCTTTTCGGCGTATTCCATCTCTTCTGTAAATGTGTTGTATGGATCTCCAGGGACGAAAGGTCGGTCACCAGCTCGGCGATCACCCATTACAGGGCTAAACTTGCGAACACTGGACACAGGATTGCGATTGAAGACCACGTTGCGCCCGGAGCGACCCATCGAACCTGGTGTTTTCATGGCAGATCGTGGGGTTTGTAGGGGACCATCAAACGTCTTCTGTCTTTTGGCGGCAGGTGTTGATGGATGTTGATTGGTCTCTGGTGATTGGGGTGCATCTTCAACAGTAGCGTGCATTGGTTGTTGCTTGTCGGCCGCAGGTTGATGATTGGCATCCCCCTCGATCACAAATTTCCTCTTTGAGCCTGCGCCGAAGATAGGTATCGGATCAATTGACGAAGTGAAGGCAGCGGATGCATTAGAAATTTCGGGAGCTCTCGTCTTTCTAACGTAATGACTATTAGGACCGAATAAGGGTGCTTTTGTAGGAATCTCCTCCACAGGTGGTTTTCCAAGAATGGCTTCTCTTCGAGCTCTTCGTGCACGAAAGAATGCTTTTTCTTGTTCAGTGGCAGTGGAAACGTACTCAGTTTCGACAGCTTTCTTCTTTGGAGGATATGGTAGATCTTCTGGACGGCCTTCGAGCGGGACTAAGTGGAGATGATCATAGTTCGGGTCAGGCTCTCCCCAGGCGCGAATGAATGCCTTTCGCTTCTTCTCAGACTCCGAGTCGTCTTCTTTGTCAACCTTTGCTGACTCCGGGACTTCTCCAAACATTCGACGGGTAGGAGTTTTAGGAATGTCATCTGGATTTGGTATAGCAGGGTAATCAATTTCCCAGGCTGGCTTGCGAATTGCTCGCTTGGGAGGTTCAGTTTGAGGTTGTGTAGAAGCAGAATTGCCCTTCTTATCTGGAGTCACTGACTTCAGTTTGTTACCCAAAGGTGTAAGATTGCCAATGGTCGAGAGTGCACGGCCGATAGTAGAACTTCCTAAGTTGCGCAAACTTCCGAATAAACCGCGCTGAGGAGTTTCAGGCTCTGGCGCAGCCGATCTATCTCTAGCCTCGCGTTCATGTTGAGTATTATTTTTTGATGGTTCTGGACTTCCATCAGATCTGTCACTAGCAGCCTGCATAGCTTGTTTTTGCTGCCATTTGTAGGATCTGCTACTAGCTCGAATGCTGCCAGGACGTGGGGTGTTGTCATCTTTGCTTGTGGATTTTCCATATAGTTGCTCTCGGGCTTTTCTTTCAGCGCGTTCGCGTCTCTCTCGTCGGATTGTGTCTGCTAATGACTTTGAGGAAGCCGATCGTGTAACCTCATCATCCGAATTGGTGATGGTTTCACCGCGCGCAAATTGAAAGATGTAATCACCACCATCGCCTCGAGTGCGCTTTGCAGGTGAATCAGTCGACTCTTCAACTTGGTCGTGCGACCGCTTGGTAGAGGGAGATTTTGAGGGCTTGTGCCCGCCTGAAGATCGTGTGTTGACCATATTTGCAAACTATGCGAAACAGCTGCTTGGAGACATGAAGTTCAAGGTTTGTGTTCAAAGGAAGAAGAGTTGTAGTAATAACATCAGACGTGACAGTGTTTACAAGTGCAGCAAATAAGTTTTAGCGCCGGAGCCTTGTCTTTCCTGGCACGAGGCTCCCATGCCAAGAGTCCCCCACCAATAACTTGCTCACTATTTTCACTCGATAACCGTCAACGTCCAGAAAGTCGAGGTGGGCACCATCTGTAGATTACTTCACAACCACGGATCTGTATAGATTTCAATTATGATACTCTTCAATTGGGAATTCTTACGATTATTGTAATACTAATCTCATGTGAAGAATCTTGATTTCATGTTATCACTGTTATCGATCACTGGTATAAAAGTGCTCGAATTTAGTACTGAAGTGCATTACATTTGTGCTTTTTCACACTTTTATTATTTGCCCACGCGCGCGTGTCTTCATATACTCTGGCCATACATCCATGAATCGGAAATCTTCACAATCATTTCCCCACCAATTTTATGTAAATTTCTGTGAAGATTCGAGCCGACGAATGGCTCATAAATTTTATGTTCCAGTCGAGCAATGCGCCGTGATGAGCTTCGAGGTGTTGCTCATGTCACGAGATGACTGTCTCGATTCGGTGAGTACGGAGAGAGAAAGAGTAAATGCCGGATCATTGCCGCTGTACTGAGAATACGTGAATTGTTGGATACTGCAAAACATAACCCTGCAGTCGAAAGCATGTAACTCAGAAGTATCATCTGCATCTGAGATGATAGCAATGATCACAAGTTACAAACGCGAAAGCGCATGTGAGAGCAACCCAGCATGTCTTAGTCCTACAACACGTGCTTGCTATGTTTGCATTCTTGGCTTCATACACAATCTAGTCCGAGCCCATCTACGAACGAGGTAGCACGCCAGCCGCACGAAGCGAACTGCTCATCAGGAGGCGAGTAAGATGAGATTCTTGGAAAGGTAGTCCCGCCACTCGGGCCTCTTCCGCCCAACTCCCAGGGCCACACCAGCAGGACTCTTCCTTGCATCCTCAATTGCATTCCCCCAGCGTACAAGTTCAGCCTGACCCCATATTGTCTGCATAAGTGCCAACCCATACGGCATTCCATTAGCATGATACCCGGTCGGTAGTGTGAGCATAGGATATTGCGCCTGCGCCGCGATCTGGTAAGTCTGATCAACGTCCGGCGGGACGAGAAGCGCAGACAGTTGTGTGCCCTTGCTGTAATTCGTGAGCGCGAAGTCGATCCCCTGCTCTGTCGACATTTGCGTGCTTGGTAGTAGATTTCATCACGTACTCCATTGGTCGCCAGGGAGGCAAGGAAACTGTCCTGGCCGGACCAGAAGGTTTGAATACCACCGCCAGTGTACGTCGTTGTACCGTTGTCGTCGGCTATCGCGAAGGTCTTGCCACCTTCGAAGGCATCGTTGGCGTAGTTTGAGTCCGCTATATCTTGTAGCGTACGGACGTCGGTGTTGCTAACTTGGGATAGGAACGTGGCGATGTTGTTGTAGAAACCAACTTTGACAGTGGTGAACTTGGATTCATCGGGAACGCCGCGTGCGTTGCCATAGTCCCAGTCCCAGCCATTTGGGCTTACGATGGTTTCATAGTTGATGATGTCGGTGTTATTGGTGATGGTAGCGTCGACGGATTCGAGAAGGCTCATGATTGAGGTGAGAACGGCAAGCTGGTCCTCGTCTGCGTATTGCCAGAAAGAGAGCCATGGTAAGCCGAAAGTAGCGCCTGAGAGCGCTGAAGAGTTTGTCAAGTCCTGGGTATAGGTTCCTGAAGCAGGAGTATGGCCTGTCTGGGCTAGGGTGTAGTTGTCGAGAGCATCAGGGCCGTACATGGTCCAGGACATAGACTGCATCTGCGACTGATCGGCCAAGGCAGTCAACCGTGTTTTGATGTTCAGATTCAGGGATGACACCGGCTCGCAAGGTAAGACCCACACTTGGCTTGAAGCCTACAGCTGCATTCCTTTCGGCAGGGTTGATCACACTGCCATCAGTTTCTGTGCCGATGCTGAAGGCTGTAATGTTGGCGCCCATTACCGCCACACTGCCGGATATACTTTCACCTGGAGTCATTGTCAGATTATATGCAGACCTTACTTAGCCGCCTCGAGCCGAATATCCCTCAGAATAGTTGGAGGATTTCATGTCTGCCCATTCGCTCAGAGCAGCTTTGCCAAACACGTTTGCCCCCCGCAGCGCGTAGCCTGGAAAGTACATGAGCGTCTCTAGGCACTATATTGCCAAGAATTGCGTAGCCTCCAGCTGTGGTTTCCATGTTGTCAGTGGTTGTAATGTTGTCTTTGAGCGTGAAAGATATTCCATGGAGTGGACCTTTGACAGTTCCGGCTTGTCTTTCTGAATCGAGAGCTGTCAATATTGTAACGGGCATACGACATCTACTGAGATGCAGTCACAGCCATTGTATGGATGACGAGAGCGAAAGCAGCTGATATGTTGATTCAGAAGACATACATATTTGCACCTACCTTAAGCTGCATAACAAGGGCAACCTCTCGACGTTGGACCTTTCAATAGGGTTTGTGATTTCCATTCCCGCATTGCTGTCTCGGGTATTTGCAGTCGAATAACCTGAGGTAGGAGGACGATAACCACATGGAGCACAACTCAAGGACTATCTGTTCACAAAGCTCATTGGTAGTCAGTCGTGCGAGAAGACAACATCATCTATAGCAGCCGTGACTACCCGAGCTACAGATTGTAAGGTCTAATGATTTTGGAATGAGATACTGGGTGGAGGTGGTCGCACCAACGTTCAACATTCTGTAGAGCTAGAAATAATGTTGCATAACACCCAGTGGTGAGCACTACGAGTGGCCTTCAGAGTAATGACACGACAAGTTAAAATATCTTGAAGACCGGAAGCTCCAAAACATCGTGCTGCTGAATCGATCACAAAACCCTAGTCGTAGATTACACGCATAAGACTTTAAAATGGAATCTCGATCGTTCAAAGTGAGGTAGACAAGTTCGTCACGTGATTGGTAATTAATTCCGCAACCACTGCAGCTTGAAGCTCTACAGATTCGGATTTCACAAGTCAGTATTCACAACTTAGGTCTCTACGCACCATGAGCTCGATCAGAATTGCGAGAGCAGCTCTTAGGGCACGCTCTGCCGTCGTCAGTCGACCAGTACAGAAACGAGGTTATGCCGATGCCGTTTCCGACAAGATCAAGCTCTCCCTAGCACTCCCTCACCAGGTATGCAAATCTTATGGCCGTGATAGCGCAAGAGGCAAGCATGCTGGTTGAACAAACACTGACCGAGCCGTGTACAGTCAATCTATAAGTCACAGGACGTGTACGAGCAGACCTATGTATCCACCTCGAACCCCTCGAACTAATGTCCTTCAGTGTCCAAGTGAACATTCCGGCAGAATCTGGAGAGATGGGTATCCTCGCACAGCACGTTCCCTCTATCGAACAGCTAAAACCAGGCTTGATCGAAATCATTGAAGAGGCTGGTGGCAGCAAGCAGTTTTTCCGTATGGAATATACACAGAGTTACAAGAAGTACTACTAACTGGAAGTAGTATCGGGTGGTTTCGCTATTGTGCAGCCCAACTCAGTGCTCAGCATAAATGCCGTTGAGGGCTACCCCATCGAAGATTTCAGCGATGAGGCAGTCAGGTCGCAAATTTCCGAAGCTCAGAAGATTGCAGGTGGAAGTGGAAGCGAGCAGGATATTGCCGAAGCGAAGATTGAACTTGAGGTGAGACGAGAAACGAGGAGTTTAGTGGATATGAGTTATACTAACCTCTCAATTAGGTGCTCGAGAGTCTACAGGCTGCTATGAAATAGACGAAGCACCTCATGCTGTGTAAATACCATCCGAAAGCCACGCTCATGTTGAGCAAGTAGCCTGGAACACCATAGCCTACATTTTTCATTGACGCGACGTTCGAAAGCTGTTGCCTTATGCCCACTGTCCGGTCGTCCCTTCCCGATGCAAGAAGCAGGAGGCAGGAGATATACGACAATTGCTAGTCTTTTCCAATGCTACCTACCTATGCTTCTTAACATAATCAGCTTTGCATGCTCACCGTCAATCCGCTAATCGTACATAAGTAGGCGATATTGTTGGTTGTCAGCCTTCAGCAGATGCATCATGGGTTGTCCAGCAAAGAAAGTTGTCCATTACCCATACCGACGAGTCACTAATTTGCGTTAGAGCATGGAATATCCCTCCTGGTCGGGTTGCCGCACGAATCCAGTCATTCCAATCCGATTTCCAGCCTGATATCGACATCCATAACGATTCTCAATCAGCCAAGTCAAAAGTACAATCGGCAGATATGCCCTCGATCTTCTCGAGAGTGGGTACCGCACATACTCTCGTTACGACGTCAGCTACGAAGGAGAAAGAAGAAGTACCAATAATTGAGAACGAGCCGGTCAAGATTGCATCCCCAATGCCCATCACCGTCGGTCAAGGGAACACCAAGACATTTGCTCCTCAGCTGTCCAATGAACAACCTGCCGAGCGAGGACGAACGTTGCGGCGGGAACCACTTCTAGAGTCTCGAGAGGACGGCGATAAAGAGCTTGGTGAAATTCTCGATGTTGTGCGGTCACGCCTCTATTCAGTACAGAACATGGTTAGGAGAGAGAGAAGTGGCAGTTCACACGCAAAAGATGACATGATGGACGAGCTCGGGAACATGCTTGACGATGCAATCGCAACCACTATGACGCCGGTACGCCATTCTAACACTTTGGGACGCATGGTCAAATCTCATAGCCGGCATGCTTCAATATCGTCAGCTAAACAATCGCTGCCAACCACGACAACTCTCTCCCGCAGTCAGAGTCTGAAAGTTAGTGGCCCCAGCCACAGCAGATTTTACGATCGGAGGAAGGAAGTTGCCTCCGATATTAGCTCTGCTAGTGGAGGTCTACCCGTGCCTGCTCCTCCACCAGCAAGTCCAGCTCGTCCACTGCCTGGGAACATTACTCCACAAGAGATGCCTCGCAAGAGTTCTGTTACGCCTCGTGAGTCGGTGCAATACAAGTCTGCGCAAACGCAATTGCTTGAAAGTAAGGTCCGTCAGATATCCCAGCCAATGATGCCTTCCATGCGTCCGCCTGGTTTTCCTTTCACAAGCCCTGTTCGAGAAAGACGACTGCTTTAGGAAAGCATGAGCAACGAAAATCTGCGCGAGCTACCCATTTTACATGATTCTCGAGACACCATTCTTCCCTATCAACCATCAGAGAAAGGATCGAGTGAGGCACAGTCCAGAACTGCCACTCCACCTATAGCTTTGGCATTGCCACAACTGCTCGATGCTGAGAAGAAGCAAAAAGAACAAGAACAAACGGAGTGTCTTGTACAGGAACCTCAGTTATCTCCGCAGCAAGAAATCACACAAGCGCGTGACGCAAGGAATTTGGGCCGACCCTCCGCATCCTCTGGCTGGCCCGGACGACTTCATCCACGCAATTTCAGTGACACCCCAACCACTCAAGAAAGTCGATCTAATGCTAGCGCAGCAGAGAATGATGAACATCATTTCAAGTCACGGCCAAGTGTGGTCAGAAGTACTATCAAAGGTCTACTTACCGCCACTCGACGCAGGGCATCCAGCAGTAAAGGTACATCCCAAACCGATAAAAACCTGGAAGAGCCTCTTGTGAAAGAATCGGAAATTAAACAGAGCGTTGCAAATCTTGGTGCCATTGATGCCCAACACTTGCCACAACTTCAAGCCAGCCCGGAACAAATTATCAACATTTCTGGCATAGATGGTACGTGCTTCTCATGTTTCACTGACACCAAATCTCTGACACAAGTCCCTTGCGCATTAGGAACAGACGGACAAGCTATGTCAAGAAAATCTACTTTGACGAAGAAGTTCGTGCAGCCGGCAGAGCCTGGGCCTTCCAAAAATCCTGCTCAGTCTATGATATCCAGCAAGTCTGGACCGAACACCCCCGTTCGGGGCAGATGCCGAAGTGCACACTCGCCTGGTGGGAGACGATACTCGCTTGATCAACGGTCTGCATTGAGTCCATCGCGTAGTAACTCTCCAGGAAGCCGCAGCAGCTTGACGTTCAACATCAGAGCTCGAGTCAGTCCAGGTCGAGGATTAGGCAAAAACGATGATACAGAACTGTTTGTCACAGCTAATGTCGGATCCGATGAAGGTGAATCCGACGAAGATCGATGATAATTCAGTTGTTCTTGAAAGGAGGCACATAAGCGGGAACCTCATTGCAGACGGATCACGTCAAATGGGACGACTCCAAACTGAGAGGCCGACTTGGTAGTTTGAGAAGCATTGTGGAGGCATGTATGTATTGCTAAAGCAGAATTAACCACTTGGCATGGATGTATCATTTCTTCAGCTTATGAACACAAACCGATGGCAGAGATTGATCCACATGATCCGGCCTTTGCAGCTGACAGCTAATGCCTTTACACACGATGCACACTTTACTGTATTTCAAGGTACTTAGGTAGGCAATAACGAACTACTTTGAATTCTATCCATGCAGTGCCGGGCTCTTACACCTTTGCAAGTTCTGTGATAACATCTTCCCCGCGAGTGCGACTCCACTTACCAGATCTTAGCGACTATGATAATCTCGATGTACAGTAGACCGCCAGCAATTCGTAGCCTCAAAGCCAGAGCAGCCAGACAACTAAATCCAATTCAGTTCAGAGAGTGAGCAAGCGGCAGATCTGATTATCGTTATAGTGTGACTTATTTATTGCTGAACCTGTCTTACTTGCGAGTCTTACTCAAGCTAACGAATAATTACCAAAGTCCTGCCACCGGAAGTCCGAGATCTTGTGTACCCAACAAATCATCACGAGACTAAGGCACCATGACTGTCACTGTCATTAAATCAGTCCGTCTCTTCGACGGGAACGATGTCCACCCCACAGCAACAGTAACCTTCGACTCCTCCACCGGTACCATCTTAGCTGTTTCCACCTCTACTGCTGACATCCCAGCCAACGCAACAGTCATCGATGGCTCAGGCCATACACTACTTCCAGGTTTAATCGATGCTCATGTTCATGTCCACGCCCTTCATCTTCCCAAGGGGGCAGACCATTCTTCAGTGCTGAGGCAACCACTGAAATGCGGTGTGACGACTGTTTGCGATATGTTCTCTGACACAGAGACTATTCACAAGTTCAGGAAGGAGATCAAGAATGAGATGGAGAGTGTTAGAAGCAGTGGGAAGAAGGTTGAGCTAGCTGACTTGAAGTCCTGCTTGTATGCGGCTACTATTGAGGGCGGGTGGCCGAAGCCGATCGTTCTCGGGCATGATCCAACCGACGAGGTATGATTGCAACGAACTTCTCCTTTCTTCGGCTCCTTGTTCTGTCTACTCACCGATATCCCTGTCCTTCTTATCCTTAGTCCGCTCATTCAAACGTTCAAGCCCATCCTCCATCTTAGAGCCCAGCACTAACCCCCCCAACCCAGCTCAAAGCCATAGTCTCAACCTGGCCCTCCATAACCCCCTCCACAGCAGAGGCCTACATAGCAACCCAAAAAGCCAACGGCGCAGACTACATCAAACTAATGCAAGAAAACTGCTGCTCCCTCGCCCTCCCCAACAACAGCATCCCCGTCGCCAGTCAAGAACTCCAAAGCGCCGTCATATCCGCCGCCCACGCCGCCAACCTGCTAGTCGTCGCCCACGCCACCGCCCTCGAAAGCACGGAGATCGTCCTCAAAGCCGGCGCCGACGGCCTAACCCACACCTTCATCGACCAACACCCCACAGAATCCATAATCCCACTCTACAAACGCAACAACGCATTCGTCATTCCAACCCTCGTTATCCTGTCGTCGCTGACGGCCGAACTCCAAGATAAACGCGACAAGTTCGCGACCATAGCTTCTGAAAATGGTCTGATAGACGCCTTCACAAAAGATAACATGCAAGACCGCATCGGTCTGAAAGCGGAATCCGCGCAAATCGAACACGCGTTTGAGACGGTGCGTCTATTTCGTAAACATGGGATCGATATTGTTGCTGGAACGGATAGTGCGGCTGGACTTAAGGGCTCGGCGATAGGACCGAGTTTGTGGATGGAGTTGGAGCTTTATGTGGAACGGTGTGGGATGAGTGTTATTGAGGCGTTGCGGTCGGCTACTAGTGTTACGGCACGACGGTTTGGGTTTGGGGATAGAGGCGTTGTGGAGGTTGGGAAGAGGGCGGATTTGCTGCTTGTGAGGGGGGATGTTACGGGGGATAATTCTCTGGGAGGGTTGTGGGAGAGGGATGGGGTTAGTGGGGTTTGGAAGGAGGGCGTTAGAGCGGTTTGAGAATGGAAATGGTTCGTTGATTTGATGATGTTTTTTTTATTGCTGCGGTGGGTATGTTGGATACCCCTTGGTCTATGTGAATGTACGTAGCCAAAGTAAAACTCCAAAAGGAAATTCAGAAACCAATGCGTCGTCCTACAAAACTAACCAACCAACCAGCGAAGTAACCATGCTCCTCGTGACCCAACTCAACCATTACCATTCCCAGCTTCTACCAACTCAATGCAGTGCAATTCAACTCAGCATCAAGGAACAGAACCAGCTACTCTAGCAAGTCCTCAAACAAACAGCATAATCCGGCGCCGTCCTAGTCTCATGAGCATTAACAACAAGCATAAACTCCTTGCGCAATTTATCCTTAATACGGCGGCCCAAACTCGCTCGCTTCTCCTCACTTGTTGCAGAGTCTGCTGCTGAGGAGGTAGAAGTGGATGAGAGTGTTGGTGAAAGTTCGGGGTTTGAATTTGTTATGGCTTGTTCGAGAGCTTCGTTGCTGGCGGTTGATGTTGCGGAGGGGGTGAAGGATGGTGTTGATGAGGGGACGCGGTGGAGGGCGATTTGGGGTGGGACGTAGAGGAAGGCGCTTGACATTTTTGGGTATGGGTGGTTTTGTGGTGTATGGGGCGTGGTGGTTTGTTGGTGAGGTATGAGGTATTGAAGTAGTCTGGTAAGTTGATGGTCTGGTGGTGGTTGCTTGATGGTTTGCTTTGCTTTGGTTTGTCTGTGTTGTTGGATAGATGGATTGATGGATGGATGTTGTGTTTATACAGTGACTTACCTCTGCTCTTTATACTTGTTGAAGTTGTGAGGATTTACGAGTTCTGGTCACCGAAGACAGTGTTGGATTGCGACCTGGTTGCATTGTCGATGTCCCATGCCATTTTGCTTCCATGTGCTTGGTTACCATGGTGTAGTATTCCAAGTGGAGGGAAACTTATTTTGCTTTGCATCTGTTAACGATAACTGATACTGTTGTCAAGTTGGTCGAGGATAGTGCATACTACTTTCCTGTTGTTTAAGGTTGGTGCATCAAAGTGTGCATTTCCTGAAGTGGTGAAGGCTCTTGGAATGGCCAGTCATGCTCGGCACGTGGATGTTACTCAACCAGTCTACTGGGACGGATTCCAAGGCATCAACATCGATGCTGCTGGTGGTAACCTCAATGCTGGTGGAGTAAAGAGGTAGTACTTGTGGAATGCTCGGCGTGTCGGAGTAACATATCTTCCTGTCCACTACTCCACCGCTTGGTCTAGACCTGCAATCGTTGTGACTTCCCAAGCACGCGTCGTGTTAGTAGAGTTATACATAGGATTAAGTAAAATTGTATGTGTCGAAATTTAACCATGCGCGAAGGCTTCCAAGGTCTGGTCTTTGTGTAATCGTAACATCAAGGCATCGAGGTGTCGCTGTCGAAGGAACAAATGTACAGGTAAGCAGCTAGGTAAAAGCTTGGCAGGGTGGGTCCACTTTCCAATCTTCCTACGCTGCAGTGGGAGGCTTCCTTTTCACACTGCCTGACGATCACCTCACGTATACTGCGACTATGATTGTGGCAATCGTTGGATCTCTTATTCGAGATGATGCGTACACAGATTATGTTATCCTGCTAACCCTTTAGGTTGTCCCTTCAGATGTTCAAAGCATTTTGTCAGAGCTACTGCTATGATCCACTCCATCTCAGATATCGAGCCTGCCACCACTCACGTCACTGGTATGGGAAAGGTAGAACTTTGTGACCGGTACGAGCACGTAGCATCGAAAAAATTGAGCGTGTGGTAAGATTGAAGAGGGGTAGGTGGTACCAGCATGGTAGAGCAACATCAGTCGTTCTCGACCTAATGACACCGGTCTGCTATCTAGTGAAACCTCAAGAACCCTAGTCCGCCCAATCGCGAAATCAAGTTCATCCAGACTTTGGCTAGAAAAAGGTTCGGACAACGTGAATCCTGGTTTCGATGGTGGTACTCTTCAATCTGGGCCGACTAGCCCATGTCGTTTCTTGTTCTTTTTCCCCATACAGAGTGTTCATTATCTTGTGCATCAGTAATACCACATCACACCTCACAATCTGGCTTTAGTCGATTGCTCGTCACCCAAAAAGCTCAAAATCGCTTTGTTGAACGCCTCTGGACGGTCGATGTTTGAAGCATGTCCAGCACCATCAATCACCACCTTCTTGGCACCAGGAATTTTAGCCGTCATATAGTCGCTCGCAACCAGAAATGGCTTGTCCTCACTTCCGACCACGATGATACTCGGAACCTTAACATCCGGCAGCAAGTTGATCACGCTGTTGTTCCTTTGTGCGAGCATACCTCGTGCGGCAAGTGCAAGACCCTTTGCATTCCGATGTGTTACCCGTGACCGTTCTGGAGAAGCAGATTGAAGTGGAGCCAGACCGTTCTTCTCGAAGTTCTCAGCTGTACCATGGGCAGTCTTGTTCCATCCCTCACGAGCGCTGTCCTTCTTGAAGCCCGGACCTGTGTCGATAATCAACAGCTTCGAAACAAGCTCGGCATGCTGTCGATAGAATGCGAGAGACATATAGCCACCTAGACTGAGTCCGCCCACGATAGCTTGGCTGAGATCCGGACAGACGTGCTTCAGAAGAGCGAGCATATCGGCTACAGTATGGTCTTCGCTGTAGAGGCTCTGATCTGCTGGGTATGAGGACTGACCGTGACCACGCATGTCCCATATGATCAATTTGTGGTTCTTCGAGAAAGGCTCTATCTGGCCTTGCCACATTGCTGATGTTGAGGAGTAGCCATGGGTCAAGAGTAGTGGTGTGCCACTGCCATGGACTTCGTAGTACAGCTTGACTCCGCTACGGTCGAGGAATGGCATGATTGTATTCTGTCAAGGTGAACTTACTTCTTAGGCAGGAGCTCAAATGATATTCGAGGTCGGAGCTTTCGTCTGTTGCAATTGCTTCACATCATGAACCACGATTAAAGTCTGCTGTATAGATGCGGTTGAGGAGAACAAGCCTGAGCAGGGGTGCAGTGCCGAGGCAGAAGAGATGGCTCGAATTCGGATAATTGATGTTCCGATACGACCGACGATCACTAGAGTACATAGCCTTGATAGCTCTAATGGCCACGATCGTAACATCAGGTCAATCTTGAACAGGAATTTGATGATGGAGGATAAAGGCACTGTAGGGAATGATTAGATCATATTGTAATGCCAAATGGTAACAGGGTACTGTACAAGAGTGGAATGGGCATAGCCTGGATGCATTCCTCAAGGACTTATCAAAACTCTATGCTCAAGCATCAGCCTACCTAGGTAGTATACGCAGCTGCGAGCATCTGCAGTCCAAACTCAATTATCGGACCTGTCCCAGAGATGGCCGAAACTCACGTCACCTATCATTCTGTTTATGCAAGGCTTGCTTTTCTAAAAGCTCGACAAAGTTCAAAGGTCGAGTGAAGGCCGCTCCTGCTCTTCACACAGGCCCGAACGTGAGCGTACAAATCTACAGCGGGGTACAGCCATGGTCGATGATATTTCGAACCAATTTGTCCGTGTCAAATGAGTCGCCGGCCGCTTGATTGCTTGCCCCAGAAATGACCAGATCCAGAGACGGAACCCAATACAACCAGGTGTGCCAGAAGCCTGTATGGCCCCAAGCTTGTTGCCCGCCGAAGGAGTACTTGACAATACCACAGCCATAAATCCCTGAAGGCTCCAAGGTATACAGCAACTTTGTGGTTGTTTCGTTCAGTAATCGACCTTGGTATAGTGCTCGTCCGAAACGGTTCAAATCCCTGGAATTGCTCACTAGACCACCGGCTCCATATAAGTCGAAGCTCGGATTGAAACGTGTAACATCGATAGTGTCGTAGTATTGTCCTGCTCGTGGCCGGGAGCCTTCAGGTTGTGCCTCCAGGAGTTCCCACCATGTAGATGGCATGTCGAGCACGTCAAGGCTGGTCAAGTCGCGAACAGCGGCTGCGAGGTCAGTCCGTGTTATATCCTCCAGTATTAGGCCAAGGAGAGTATAGCCGGTATCACTGTAATGATAGATTTCCCCAGGATATCCAACAGATGTCGAATTGACTGTAGACCATTCAATGAGGGATCGTGTGGTCCACATATGCTGTGGTGTACGCAGAAGTTCTTGCATCCATTGCGGATCACTAGCAAAATCACTCAATCCACTTGTGTGGTGTAAGAGATGCCAAGTCGTGATTTGTTCAGCATATTCGGATCCTTGCGATTGTTGAAGCAGGCCGATGGCCCAGCTGGGAAGATATCGTACAGCAGGAGCGTATAGATCCAGCTGCGCCCGCTCCGCCAGTTTCAAGATGGCCACAGCTGTGAAGGTCTTCGTGATACTTGCAAGGCGCCAAGTGGTGTCGTCGAAGAGAGCTGGCTCGTCAGCGAAGTCGCTCGCCGTTGATTGGACGCTTGTGGTGCAATCAAGGCTGCAGTGCGGCGACGACAGTGTTAGTTGAATGCCTGGCCAAGTGGTGTGATTGGCTAACTCTATCTCCAGCATGGAGATCACCCATTGTGGGCAGGTTTGGGAGATATTGCCATAGTTGAAAGTGAATTGGGGCAAGGACTGGGAGTTATTGCCATAGATGAGGAATAAGACGACTAGGACAATTCGTATATGATAGGAGAGTAACATCGGAGCGCTAGGGCAAAGTCTTGTTTGACGGACTGGGCTGTTCCATGATGCCAGCTGCAATATACAGTACGTATCTATATGTACAAGGCTTGTCCAACGCGTAAATACCTAATATTACAAATCAGGTGGGGAGGGTTACCAGGTAGCACTCGGTAAAAGTTGCACGCCACTTTTGATACGCCGGATTTCTTGGCAGACTGCGATCGTTGTTCCTCCTTGGCCCGGATCAGCTGTACTAGTAATTTCGACCACCACTCTCAATTCTCCTATGTTAACGATATACCTTGGGCAATATCAGAATATAGTATGCCATACAGTCTCTCCGATTGTTCAGTCCGGGGTGTACGTGATTAAGTCAGACTCACGCCAATAAAATACGTAACACTACGTTAAACTACGGATGCCATTCACGGAGCAAGAAAACTCCAAGGTAAACCATCCTATCATATTATCGACGAAGATGTAATCTACAAAGGAACAAATATACAGACTATTTGAGATACCACTCAATCCGGCTCCTGGGGCTTGGACTACGACCCTTTCCTGAAAAGCCACAGATAGGGAAATCCGCTCATAGGTTAGCAATCCTTCACGGACATTACACATTACATGAAGATATAGTCAAGCGGATTTGGTTTCATTTACGCAAGAAGTAGGGATAAGTATGATGCACAGGAATTGCATGAGAGACCGTTTGTGCCGAAGCCTTTTACGACTAGCTTTTCAACCAGCCGGGTTCGTTGAAGTATAACAAGACGACGTGGGCGGGGGATTTCGCAACATGGACTTGCTGCATTACGGTGAGTGTATCCAATGTACCCAGGTATGTATTGATCAGATGAGCTTAGCCTGACGCTCAGCTTGCGAGCACGAATGTTGTATGTGCACGAGGTAGTTTTACTTTTGATGCTTGATCGATTGATCAAACCTGTTGTGATAGGTTTGGGGAAAACAACAAGCACCATCAAGCCGACACAGCAAGCTTATTCTTGATTCATAAATGTTCCTCAGTTGTGACCTCCCATTCAAATACTTCTCGTGCTCACAGCATGAGACGCGATCTATTTGTCACTTATGGACGCGGCTTCGGTGTGTTGCAACGAGCGACATCATGAGAACAGTCCTCAAACACAGTCATCTTGAGTGACAGCGATTACTACTGCCAGCTTCACAAAGCTGTCACTATTCACAAATCTGCGACTATAAATAAATACTTTCTCTCTTCTCGATGCATCTTCGACTTCTTCATAACTTTGTATCAAGCACGACCACCAAAACTTGATCAAGAACGACAGCAATCATGCCTCGAGGAGGCTTCAGGAACGTGGCATCAGTGCCTCGAAAGGCGAATCCAGCCTTGTCGGTTCGCTGCAATGTGAAGCCTAAGATGCCCAGCTACGCTGAGGTCGCCCAGGGCAAACCAGTTCCAGGTCAGTTTCTTAACACATTCATAGTATATCGTCTGCGCTGACACTATCAGCACCAGTACTGGCCACAAATTTCTCGACCTATCTCAGGAACTCCAAGAGAAAATCTTCGAGTATTACTACGCCGACCACAAGCGAGCGGTAGCATATTACGGTCGAGACAACAAGGTAGACAGAAGTGAATGTGCACCACAAATTCTTGTCATCAAGGGGCCTGATCGAAATCTTCGCTTAGTCTGCAAGAAGTTCAATCAAGACACCCGACGCTTCAGGCTCGCAACTTCTTGGTCTCTGAATATTCAAAACAAGGAGTACAGTTCGATCAGTATTGGGGAGGTCCTTGAACACAGAAAGCTCATAAACAAGTTGCACAAGGTCGAGAGTCTGACGATTTTGGGGTACAGCAACCAAAGTATACGCTATGATCAGGACTGGCAGACAGTCGCTGACAAGCTGACGAACCTGGAGGTGGTCGACGTGTACTTCGACGCCTACCGGCGAACATTCAACGACTATGAGAAGCAAGAATATACTCCTGAGTTCAGTCGAAGGGATTCAGCGTCCTATCAGACTGAGTTCAGGGCAGGACAGCATGACGATGATTTCTCATATGCTGCCGAAAAACTTGGTCTATGCAAATTAGCAACAGCATTGAAGGACAATGGGAACGAGGTGTGCAAGGTGTTTCTGCGAGTCGATGTCACATGGACATTTTGGCACAAACACCGCAAATGCGCCTATGCCAACGATAGTGTCAAGTTTGTGGTTAAGAGTGATAGTGTCGAGGGTGTGGAGCGAAGTTAATAAGGACTGGAAGAGCTGTCATGTTTTGCAGTCCGACTTCTCAGGAACTCTTGCTTTTTGATGTACTTGTTGGCTCATCCTTTGTGTGAGCACAGTTGTTGAATGATCGTTGTCGGACGTCAGGAAAGCACTGGCATTTCAAAACCATTTCTTTCTGCTCTCGCTGCTATCAATTCGTTCAACAGCAGTGATCTCTTCATCGCGAGGCTTCTTTGGACAATCTTTTTCAGCCTACCCCATGTCTGTGAAACGTAGTAAGGTGCAAAGACCTTGCTGACCTATAAAGCATCGAGTCCTCCGTTTGAGCCATACATTCTTCTATTCTCAAAAGGGGCTCGCAGATACCAAGTACAAGTCTGATAACAGGTTGCGCCCGTGGTGTTGAAAGTGCCAAACGCTACTCGTACATGGTGGTGAAGGTACCGAGTTGGTGCCTGAGGCTTCAAGCGCCTTTTTCTTGTGGACTGGCAGTATCAGTAGTGCTCCTTTGCACTTAATTGCTTCCACTATTTCCAGCGAACTGGCTACACGTGCGACTCTCACACAAGTAGATCGAAGTTGACCTAACTTGGGTCGACGGATGTAGAACGGGCCTGAGAAGCCTTTCCAGATACCAGTCGAACACCAGCGCCGTGTTTGTCATGCGTCGTTTCCACGTCGTTGTTATGCTGCTGCTAGAGAATGTGGTATAATGCTCTCAGTTTGTCCAAGGTAGGTTCACTTCCGCAGTCACCGAGCTCGATACACGCCAGGCATCTCTAGATTAAGATAATAGGACATGTGGATGTCACATTCGATCAGGTATGTGTTTGCTATGGTTTGACGTCGCTACCATGTCACCGGGAATTTCACTTCTTGCCGTGCCGAGGACATTGTTGGTGAGACGGTCGATGAGGGCTTAGGCGATACAAACACGTATGCCCGTTTATCACGCGTTCTCTTGCTATTCCGTATCACTATGGGATTGACTGCGTATGCTCTGGTATAAATGGACTTTGCTAACTCCACTCTTGCCTACTGACCAACCTTCAACATCTCCATCATAGCAACGCCATTCGAATCATAACCTGATCTAGAACGAGACCGACACGATGTCCCGACCAATTACTGTCACCTCAGGAAGCATGTTTCGCGACACTTTACGAGATTACCCTACGGTATTCGTGATGTTCCACGATTCCAGTACGCGATCCAGAGTTATGATGCCGCTTCTCGAAACAGCATGTAATGCTCATGCCTCTTCGTCAACTGCCTTCCTCAAGATCGACGTCCAAAATTTCCCCGGCATTGTCTCAGAGCACAGTGTCAAGGGTATACCGACCTTCTTAGCTCTCAAGAAGGGTGAGCCGGTTGGAATGGTTGCTGGCGCCGACTCCCGAAAGTTAGCTGATCTTGTGGAGAGGCACTCTAAGCCAGCTTCACTTCCCGACTCCAGCAAACCTAAGTCCTCTGGAGATGAACACGTCAAGCTGAAGCAGGAAGAGGAAAGCCTCAAGAAGAAATTACTTGCCATCCAGAATGAGCAGAAGAAACTGAAGGGAAACTCTGACTCTCACACTATTGATCGGTCGGCCGCACACAGTATTCGTCGTCGAAGCTATAGTTACACTCGTCCTGGTTATGGTGGTCGAGGCTACTGGATCTATGTTGATGACTACTAAGATCCATATAGGAGCAGGGAAATCATCGCGCTGATGGCTTCGCAGGGTTACCACTACTCAGGAAACTGCAATCATGATGAGCCTCTACGATTAAACGGTGACTCAAGGAGATGAATGTGGTAACAACTTCAGATATCGTTGCTATCTCTCATGCTTGCTCACCAGGGTGAGGTTAACCGCCTCAACAACAGTGACCACTA
Source organism: Neophaeococcomyces aloes (assembly GCA_022813445.1). Classification (NCBI taxonomy): domain Eukaryota; kingdom Fungi; phylum Ascomycota; class Eurotiomycetes; order Chaetothyriales; genus Neophaeococcomyces; species Neophaeococcomyces aloes. The sequence goes on from JAKLMK010000100.1 coordinate 48,186, forward strand.
TTCAGTGACATGAACTCTGACACATCGAAGAACCCGGATGTTGCTGCATGAAAGTACTAATCGGCACAATGTACCAGAACGACTGGAGTTCTTGAGCGAGATCGGACTGACCAGTAAAGTACACAATGGGAGAGAAACAATGACATTGTATTTTAGCTCTAACACAATCAAGTCTACAATGCTCTTGTTCTTTGTGAGAGACAAAGCAACCTCTGTTTCTACACGCTCCTCATCCATCTGTTTAATCCATTGTCAACTCTAACAAAATGAGTTCATCATACGGTAAGTCAATTTGCAAAGACTATCGTTGGGTGACAGAAGTCAAGCCGTTGAGCAACACCGGGGAGGAGACTGTCACCCTCATGGCGCTCGTAAGCGTCCAACGCTAGAACCATGCATGAGGCGTATCTGCTACTAGAGATACACGCAATGGCTAGTGACCACTGGTACACAATAGCATAGAATGCTTGCGCCGCCCTCAGCACAGCCATTCGTGTTGCTTCTTGGTCACTGAAGGTGGCATTGCGCTACGCCTGCTTTGTCTTCGAAATGGCAACCTTGTCACGTCAGCCTACGCCGCCTTACGGTGATTCGATTATTATTTAATTCAGCACGTTTACCATGGTCCTTCTTGCCTTCATCAGATCATCCAACGAAGAAAATAAACTCTCAATCATCAGACCTCCGAACAACACATTTACATCATTTTCGAAAATGTCTACTTATGCCCCAAGCCGCTGGACGGCCGGTCATAACCACCATCACTCCCACGATTCTCGTCACCGAAATGGTATCATGCCTGCTTACTACACAGATTCTGGAAATTGTCAAGCTTCGACAGGTCACTATCACCAACATCGTCGTCCTTACGAGAATCTGGAGTGTCATCTTCATCACCATCATCGTCGCCATTCGCAATTCTGCTCCGGCTCTCAACCTCAATCTCAGCCCCTCTACACAATCCCTGAAGATCGGGCCTACCACCACAGTTATCATTCTTCCCCACAGTATGACAGCAGACCCAGCACTTTTCACGCCCATCAACAACCATCCCAGCAACACAATGGTCACCAAGACAACCGAAACAGAGACGCTGACAGAATCCTTCTGTGCGCATCCAACGGGGGCATCACCATCGCACCAGAACAAGGCGGATGGACAGGTCCTACCGATCTCAATCCAGCAGAAGCACAACTCTGGCTACGTCTTGCCTCAGAAATGGGAGCTGACATCAAATTCCAACCCGGACCAGGAGAATTCAACAGTGCCGCAGATAATCTACGCCATCGCGCTGCTGCTGCCAGACATGAAATAGAGATGAGGGAGAGAGAGAAAGAGGCTCAGGACAGAAGACGGGGATGTTGCACAAATGATGGTGGTAGGTATTCAATACCCCTGCCCCCATATTATGGCTCATTATACCGTTGATTGACGGGACTACCGAACACTGTTAGTGCTGATGAACGATGACCCCAAGAAGAGCACATATCAGCTTCTCTACAACCACAAAAGTATTTGAGGAAACCCACTGCAGGCCAGTGATAGGAACAGGATCTCGAGCAGGCCTGAATCCAATCTTTCTCCACAAACGGGCTATGTATCAGCAACCACACACTCCTTTAAATACCAACCCATTTCCTTTGTCTAGCAACGGGTTCGATCATCCATTACATTCATTTCCAGGAGATGAGTTCTCTTCCAATCAAAACATCATGCTAACCAAGGTCTATCATCTAGTCCCTCGCCGCTCAGAGACAGTTAAAGTGAAGATTCACACTCCAAGCCACAAAAAACAGCTTCCCAGGAAACGTGCGACATCGAGACGCTAGGGCTGTTGCTGATGCAGGTGGATTATCCCCAAGATAGCTACGTGCTCTGTACAAGCAGCCTGCCGGTACGGGACATGATGTGCTAGATAGGCAGTCACAGCTCAAACAAGGATACTTCTTTTCTCAACCATATGCCTCTTTGACACCCGTTCTGTTTCACAGTGCCTCTTTTGTTCCTCTCGTGCTTCTCTATAGAAGCAGAGTCTCATACTACTACATTTACCTTCGGTGCCCTGTGCATGATGCAGATACAATCACGAACTTATGTTCTTGTCTAAACCCCTGCGAGCCGGGCATCAGTATCGAGGTCGGATCGAAACCTAGCTATCAAGATTTTTACGTTGTGACGAGCGCCACACCAAGGTAAAGATGGTCGACAACGTGGGCACGTACGTAACGATAGTAACACATGAATTTGGCCGATTATCCATGCACTACAATACGTACTTTTGACTGCCACAATACCTACCTTCACAACTATCCACCTTGTCATTAGACCCCTGTTCCTGTGGCATTCACAGCACGAATGATGTTAGTATGATTTCAGGTCCCCCTTATGGTAGGGTACGCCGATCATGTTCAATCACGACAAGTTTCTATGACAACTATCCAAGACAACCTTATGGAGACGAACACCTGCTGGGAGATTGACATAAAAATTGCAAGAGGGGGCCGTACAATATCTGCATGACTGGCTTACCCCTCAATTCTGACTCGAGGACACCGGCGAGGACTCGTCAAAGATAGTGCCAACAAGACGTTGTCCTCTCTAACTGACACAACAGTTCCATGGTACTTACCATGCAAGCACATGTGCCCGCGACGAAACTAGGAAACCAAGAAGCATAAAAGCCAGCTCAAAGCCCTCAGAAATGGGGATCCTCGAAGTCGGATACCTTGACAACTATCACAACGAGCCTCCTACAGCTACTTCAAGTCTTGTCGAAACGCTCACAGCAAGCAGCCTATAACCAAGCTCTGTAAGCAGACAGCCCAGACACAGGCACCAAGACAGGATCCCAACCTAATCAAAGCAACCAGTTGTCCAAGATGCAGTTCCTCACCCTCACCATCAGCCTCTCAGCAAGCCTCGTATCCGTCGTCCACGCACAAGCACTCTGCTCCGTCACCATCGAAACAATAGGCCAAAACTCAGTCAGCGCACGCGTGTGCGTCTCCCCACAATCCAGCTGCTTCACTACCGTCCAAACATGCACCAACCAGTTCACCAGCTGCAAGATCGAGCTGAACACCGGCGTGGTTTCCAACATCATCTGCGGCACGGCTAATGACGTAGTCGGGGTGACCACCTGTTTGTCCCAGAGTACTGCTGGGTTCAACTGTGGTGTTTAGAGGGAAGAGGTAGAGGCAGAAGATAGTATGGTGGAGCGACGAGGAACTTTATTTTGGTTAGAAAAAAGAGAGAAGGAGAGATAAAGAGGATGGGATTGGTTGAGGATAGCGGGTACTAGAATATCCAAAGTATCTTTGTAGAGCTTGTCATTCATTCCCTTCAAGCTACCAGCTGACACGTTTTCTAAGAGTGCTAGATGGCGGCGTTTCAGTAGTATGGTCACTACTTCATTCCGTCTTCATGATCACGCATAGGACTAGGCCTAGGCTATGCTCTCGACTCTGTCACAGTCTCGGCACAAAGCCTCCAAACGGCCTAACCACAACCAGTATTGACTACATATTGTCCTTCTGTCCATTGAACGATTAGTCCACTACGTGACTGCGATTACAGCGGGGCTCTGGGCCAGTCATTGAAGCTCCCACTGGTGCGTGACTGAAATCAACAATGTCCATCTACCTTTAAGCGGAGTCGAAAAGATATGTGCGTGTGTGTGTGTGTGTCCGCACGAGATTCTATCGATATCGATTGGAAAAGGGCGATGAAAGCGATGTGTCAAAATGTTTCAACAGGAGCTGAAAACGGACTGATTTGCGCTGGTGGTGTGGTTTACCGTGCGGACGCTCCTTGCGGATCGCTTGATGAATGGGAGCCTAAAACGTTGGTAAGTTTGGTTGAGGGTGAATCTCCTGGCAAGCTGAGCGGCTGACTGGTTTACCTGGTACTTGAGGTACCTAGTGGTAAGGTGTATAAGTATTACCTTAGACACAGACACGTGTAGGTGTAGTGTAAGTGTGAACCATACGAATCATTGGCTGCTGACTCATAGCTGTTTTTGTGTTTTCGTCACTTTGTCCCATCTGTGCTTCTGTTTTTGTTTAGTGGGACTAGTCGACTGGTGGACTGATGTGCAAATGGCTAGGTGAGTGAGGCAAACAAAGTGACTAAGTGATTCATGCAAGACGACAGAAATGTATAAGACTGTTCCTTATGGTGGCATCTACTCATCCCATTTCCTTCCTCGCTTTTTCCATTCACAATCCAAACTTAGTAACGGCACATTGAATACCACTCAAGTATACACATATCAACTCCCTTCCCCTCAATCTTTCTAGGAAGGAAGTACATCAAAGATGTCGGACGAACCCTGGGAATCCATAAGTAACGACGCTTCCCGTGACTCTGACATATCCGACATATCCGACTCTGCACCTCAGAATCACCCTCGAAGACGTGAGCATGCGTATAGGCCACGAGAGGTCGTTGAATATGATACATCCAGTGATGAAGAAGAGGGTGACCGTGAACATGAACGTGGGTCAGTGAGTTCTTCGCCCATGCCACCGTCTCGAAGACAGTATCTTGATCGGGAGAACGCGACTGCAAGCTATCACCCTCGAGAACTTGATGCTCCAGATGACCTTTCAGAGTCGGATAGTATATACACCATCAGGGTGGAGGAGTATTTGACAGATAGCGAAGAACAAGAAGAGTGGTGCGCGGCGAGAAAAAGGACGCAGCGCCGACGGCCTCGTCGATTTCGAACAGCGTCATTGTGTAACGACAGGTCGGAATCGCTAGTACGAGCTTATGATCATGGGCGTGATCGTTCGTTGGAGAACATGACTGCTAATTTGGCGCTTGAAAGTGTTCTGGAACAGGGGCGTAATCGGGAGGATGTGGAGAGTCCGCCTTCGAGGCGCGAGATTGAGCGTGATCGTGAAAGTGGGTATGAGCACGACCACGGCGACCGAGATCGCGACTCGTCATCTTCACCGTCGCCACTCTGAAGGGCATTTCTATGAGGAACGACGACGGTAACAGCAACGGGCTTGGAAATTAGCATGAGACATATTATACAACTGAGCACAACCGTCCTGGCAACATCCTCTACGAACAACAGATGCGTGAGAAAATTCAACAACGTCCATCTAGTCTTAAGCAGAGTTGGAAGATGCGTGCGTCCACACGAGATTTCAGCAGTGGAAGCAGGGATGCGAGCGATGTCTCGAAATATGGTAGCGGAAAGCGGACTGCAACGGTGGCGTGGTCTGCCCTCCCATCTCCCGTATTCTTAGGCATCCTGTGATGGAGCGGCGAAAAACGTTAGTAGGCCGAGCTTGATAGAGACCAAACCCCCAGCTGACTGGTCTACCTGCTACTTAGTTAGTGATATCGTATATGAGTATTAGACACAAGTATGTTTGGGTGTGAGAGCGAATCATACGAACCACAGCCTTACAATCGCAACTATAGTTTTCGTCACTCGTTTCTATCTCTGTTTGAATGGGGTGATTGACTGACTGACGTACAGACGGTTCGCTGAGTGAGGTAAACAGAATGAGTGAGTGACCACTTAGATACACACGAAATCCGCCGTGAGTATGACAACGGTATGTGTCTATAAAGCTTTTGTTTATAGGGGAACTTACTTATGTCATCTCCTTCCCCTATCTGTATGCTATTCCTTATCTCAAGATCAGACCAATTCAAACCCAAGTCAAAACTTATTCAAGACCAACCTAGAAGTATACACATATAAGCCCCTCCTTGCCCTTTCCACAAACAGAAACAAGTATCCCAGGGATGTCGAGGCGATCCAGTGACTCCATGAGTAATGCCTCTGAATACCACGATGAATACGGTTCACGAGCAACGGTTCGGTATGGTACGTACCTTGAGGACGTAGAAGAGGAGTATGATCAGGAACCAACGACTCCCCTACCACGATGAGATCCTCCGAGAGAACGGCGATGGCAGCATCGCCACCAGGATCGGGATCGGAGGTCTTCGGTAGATACTGAGAGATCGCAGAGGTCGCAAGCACCAGTGAGACCTCCTAATTCTGAATATCTCGAAGAGCTGGAGAACCGGGTTTTTAGGTGGTCGGCTGAGCAAGTTCTGGGGATTAATCGTACTGCGCGGGAGTCGGAGGTTTCACGGATTATACGTAATCAGAACCGACAGAGCTCGCGGAGGAGGAATAATCGAAATCGACAACGAGAGCAGGAGTATGATACCGAGCGGCGTGACAGAGATCGAGACCGAAATCGAGACCGGCAGAGCCCACGAAGAACGCGTGAGCCTGAGCGGGACAGGATTCGTGAACAGAGCTACGATGACGGCGACAGAAACATTAGACGTTCACATCCTCGTCGTCGTCGTCACTCTGAAACACACCACTCTCAGGAGCGACGTTATAGCAATGACTCCGAACGTTATGTTGAGACGCACCATATAATTGAGCGAGGTCGTCCTGGCAATGTTGTCCGCGAAGAATGGGAGTTTGAGTCTTGGCGGCCAGCACGACCGCGAAGGCAATTCTATCATACTCACCATAGTCATCGAGGTAACGAGGACTGCTGAGCTGGATATTCGAAATGGTAGTGTCACCACCTAGATGGCATGAGCTTGGAAATGTTGAACTGTAAAGAAGGCATAGAGCCAGACGAATTTCGACGAATATCGACGATGTGCCTGGGGCACATATAGCTTGGATTCATTTCGGCTGTAGTAAAGATGAAGCAAGCACACACACGCAACCACTTCCTGAACATCTGATGTTGAATACGGTATCATCGTGTTTCGAAATTGGCGAAGATGGCGGAGCTGATCGATGAAGTACAGATTGACAGTCGGACATTCCATGAGCAGAAATTATTGCGAAAATCATCGAACCCAGCCTGATACCGGAGTGATAAGATGTTGGTGAGCGACTGCTGACTGATAATGAAGGTCGAGTGTCAAAGGGTCCACCCCGAAGCCCAGATAGTGGAGGTTTCCGACTCCATATTGGTATCTCCGCCGACTGATTCCAGCATTTCGGGAGCTCGAGTAGAATAACAAAGTCGTGGTTGTAACACCCTTGTTCGACCTATGTTGTTGGTCCTCAGGGTGAGTTGGACTTCTGACAACGCGTATAAACCGCAAGTCCAGAGTGCTGGTCACGTGATGGATTGACTACACAAACCATTAAGCTGCAGCCTGATTCCCTTGACCACTGCGTACGTGGGTTGTTTATGATACCAGTCGAATTACTGCTCTAGACATAGCTCCAGCTCAAGGAGACCTCTCAATGTTGCTGCAGAGAGTCTAAGTTGAGCCAAGCGTAGCAACAGTGGTGCTTTATTTCTGCCTAGGCATGCTACATTGCCAACTCACTACTTGGCAAGCATTCCTACCTAGCTGTATCGTCTCGATCAAAGAATCTCTACCTAAAATTACAGTTTCTATGGCCTGAAGCGCGTTCTCGCCTTTTTCTTTGAGTAGCTCACCTCAATAGCTCACTAACGAAGATCACCCCCTCTGTGTGCGGGTTAAACGGCATGTCAGTATCTTTCATTCGTGCTGACGTTCCAGTCACTAAATCACATCATTCAACCACGGACGGTACCACACCAGCCTTCCTGTTTCTCGATCTGCCTGTTGAACTACAGCCGTTAGTTCTCTCCTATGCCGTCAATACGTGGACCATCATCATAACGACGAAGCCTATACCACTTCAAAACCGGCCAACTCTGGCGCATTTTGCACTACTACAGTTGTCGAGACATGTCAACCGACTGGTGAAACCGACCGCATTCGCTGCCTGTGACGGTACAATCCACCTACTGCGCCAGCCGGGGGCTGAACATGTAATACATATGATCTTGCGTCGTATCAAATTCCTCTGCCCTCGCGTTACTACTTTGACGGCTCGGTGTAGAGGTACATCGTTCGTCGATGGAAATCTCATCTCAAACGACGAAGGCTTCGAAATCTTCAAAGACTACTGCTCGCCATTTCCGAACCTCCGAAAGATTTCCATTGTTGATACTGCGATCGTCCATCGAAGGGGTGGTCCCGACCGATTTCCAATAGTCCAATTCTCCTCAATGTCTGTACTACTGAAAGACTTGAATGACCTGGAAGTCGCCGCCGGTGTCGTGAATATCTGGATTGTGGATACAATGGCTCTCCCGCCGGCTCTCCCACCGAATGTCCTCATCGAATGGGCCTTGCCACTGGATCTATCTCCGTGGTTAGTAGAAAAAGGCTCTAGTTATGACCTTCCTGGTAACATTTTGGTAATTCCTCCCTGTCCGTGTCTACGTACTACACTGACCCACAAACTCTTGTCACAGCTATTCCATATCGTAATTACACCACACAACAAATCCTTGCAAGTGTGAAAGATATCTTTCGCGTACACTAGTACATGGCTCCAGCAACGTCACGAAACGGCTGGGAATATCAAGATGCCACCCTATCAAAACATTTGTTGCGCGGATTCAGTGGAGCTTGATTGGCGCGCGTATGAAAAGCGTAACGGTACCAAAAATAACGACGCTGCGTGGGAGCTTGGAAGTATCTGTAAGGATCTGTGGGAATGACCGTCACTTTGACTGAAGGACAAAACGTGGTCAGGACCAAGAATGAGAGGAAGACACGATCTTGAACATTTAGGGAAGGCATGCATACGCTACTTGGCAACCCCCCTAACAGCGCGGCAGCCAAGTATCGTGCTTCCTTCCTCTCTTTCGTTGTCCTCCTCCTCCTCCTCCTTCTAATTCCAACGTCCTCAATTCTCGAGCAAACATTTTCAATAGTCGCCATCTTCAATATCTACACTACATGCCCATCCTATTATGTCAGTTTAGTGCGTTGCACTGGGAGCTGTCTATCCGCTAGCTGCTAGCTGTGGTTTCATCCGTTCATTAGCACTTGTACACAACCCGGACCCTGTTCGTCTGCTAACAGGACTCTTGGTGCTACATCCTCCTGAAGCACCTAATCCCCGATTTCGATTTGTATACTTGTTTACTTGACACACATAAACTGATAAGTGAATACTATCGATCCCTCCTTCAAGGGGAGCAGCGGTAGCACGTAGCAGACAGCAGCACAATCACAGGTTCGTCTATCCACTCGGTGCACTCCCTTCATGCGCAACCCACCAAGACAAATCAGGTAAACTTTGAATAGTTTGATACTCCGCTCACTTAAACAGGTGTTCCACGCGCCTGAGGGAAGTTACCTTACCTATATAGCTAGGTACTGACTCAGTAGTTGGATGAGGTTCTTCAGACTTGAGATACTCACGCCGTGACATTCCCAGCTTGTGTGCGTTGCGGTGATCGTAGTGTCTGCTCAGTCGGTACCTGGGTAAGTATTATTGACGTCCTCTATGTTGATGTATATTGAACCTTTACGGGGTGCTGTAGTATCTGCGATATGTTGCTCTGTTACATTGCTGTAGCAAGTACTGTACGAGAATGCCTCACTTGTCACCCATCGTGTCGTTGTCGAGTTCGAGGGTATGACAAGGAGCCACGACGTACCTATCAACAAGACGATACAGGGCGAGAAGACGATGAGCGACGTCGACATGTAATCGTAAGGCTTCTGCTTGCTAGTTATTCCGAGATAGGCATTGTAATGGAGCAGAATGCTGGGAGAACTCTCCTATCGATATATAGCACGACGGAAGGAGAATGGACATGGAGCTTAGATATCAGTTCTTCGAGACAGGTATCCATGAGTAGACTGTTTTGACATTCACTAAAACAAGATGACTGGATGGAAGGATTAGGGCAGGTAGAGTAACACACTGACAGACACTCTGAGCCAGTGCCAACCAAGGAGCTCGAGTCTAAGTGTTGAGATCGGACCATGATTGCCTACTAGGACAACATTAGAGCAATAACTTATGAATACACAAGAACAATCTTATATGCTGCACATCTTTCGTTGTATCAAATCAAGAATGCCAATATCGTGCTAAGGAAGGAAGTAGAATTTGTTCGTAGCCCCTGATTGCTGCTTCGTGTGCCGGCTGGGATCAGGCATAATCATGATGCCCAATGGAATCATCTAATACTGCCGCCATCTTGTCCCATTGTGATCGAGGTGTCAAAAAGGACCATAGTCGGCAGTATGTTCTTGAACGTTCAAGCTCACTAAAGAGGTTTGAAGCCTGGAACTTGATCAGTTAGCCCTGACCGGAGCACCTTGGGTGAGCCAGCGTGGGCGAATCTCCAGAACCAATACAATGTGTCATCACTTCCATTCTCGCTAAATGTGTCAAAAATACTGAAGAGCTCCACTAAGCGATGTCTCCAGACCTATACTCTAAGGGGTGCATTTGAAACGTGATTCGTGTTGCCGCAATAGAGCCATTCTGTTGGAACATCTAGCGGTTGAAGCAATTGAGTTCCCAGAATAGCTTAGACATATTGTGCAAGCCATCTTATACCCTCACCATAACCTGTAAATGTGTTACTAGCTTCCTCTTATCCTCAAAAATTGATCGACTTACCTTGCCTCATGACAACACTGCACATGAAAACCTCAATCGGCCGAATACCCTCAAGCGGTACTTTGCCTTTCCCTGTTGTTTGATATAGACCTAAGGCATGTCTCAATTCATCTTCAGATACAGCATCCGGGTGGTCAATCTTGTTTCCGAGAATTAGGAATGGTGTTTTCTGTAGGTCTTCCATGGAAAGGAGGGCATCGAGTTCGGCTTTTGATTCGGCGAGTCGTTCGTGGTCTTTCGCATCGACGAGGAAGACTATGCCGCTGACTTCAGGGAAATAGTCTCGCCATAGACGACGAGCTGCGATGGAGTGTCAGTACTGGTAAGGCACAGTGGTGAAAGCGGCGTACCTTGCTGGTGACCTCCAAGATCGAATGTGGTGAATCTGTTGTTGCCAATCGCTAGCTCTTCAGATGCTGGGTCATATTAGTTCACTGTATCGTGTACTGTCTCAAATTGTAAACATACTTGGATGTAATGTTGGTTGAAGGATTGCCACTCTGTCATTCTGCCATTCTATCAGCCTCAAGTTCAACTGTTGTGACTCCAGCAAGGTTCTCAAGCACCAACGTTCCGTGCAGTTCCTAAACTGCGGAACATAGTATGACCCAAGTCTTTGGTATTGTGCTCACCTTCAACATATGGAGAAGTGTTGTCTTTCCGGCATTGTCAAGACCGAGAAACAGCAACTTGGCATGTTTGTTAAGGAGGCCGAGGGAAGCAAGGACGTCGTAGACTGTTGATCAAATCTGTCAGCGATCACTATCGCTTCGGTATGCTTCTTCACATACACCAATTGATAATCCACATATTGGTTGTAGTGGTCGCGAGACTGCTTGTTCACGATCGGTGTAGGCGCAAATTCGTCAGTCTCAAAGATACAGATTGAGAGAACGAATGCTAGTTGAAGTGTGTTGCAATTCGAGTGTATTCTTCCTAGGGTGCAGAGGACAGAGATGCTGAACTATTGCCGGCATGTATGCCAAGGCTGATACAAGATCCGTACGAAGTTGTCACGTGAACAGAATTTTCAAAGCAAACGAAAACGCGAAGGGAAACAATAGAATGACTATGAACAAGTCTCATATCTTTAAAAATGTGTCTGTTCGAGGCTCAATCGATCGAGCTATCTAAGGCTCGAGAGAGCGCTACATTGCAACTCCCCTTAGTCAATGTACTATGTACGGCCGGCATCCCACAAGAATGCAACACCTGCCGTTGATGTGCAACGCCGATAAAGATGAAATGATCATTCGCCATCAGGGCACCCTCCATGCGTACTATATACCGCGACCAGACTCCTTGTAACCCAATGATATGCTGATAAATATGTGAAAATAAATGTTGCTGACTGACGATGCAGCGTGAATAGTGAGTGTATTACAATAAGATAATTTTTATCATCAACACTTCTGGGGTATCACAAGGTTGTTGAGATCGTAAGTCGTGTTAGAGAGATAGGACATGCTGAGCTTGCTGTCCAAGGCCATAACCTCGCGTCCGTTCTGCACATTCGAGGCCCAACTCTTTCATTCTCTCGGCTCCTCGTCCTGGGACTGGCTTCTTCTCGGCCTGCTCCTTTGCAGCTTTGCGGCAGTGTTGTCGCCAGTATCGTTCTTTGCGCTTCTGACGTTTCTTTTCCAAGCCAATGACAATGTCGACAGGACCACGGACGTGCATATCAGATCGAATTTCGTTAGTGCCAGGTGTCCCGGCAGCCGACGTGATCCTCGACACTGGCTGGTTTCCTTGTTGCCAATTGCGGAAGAAAGGATTAGTGGCGTGAGGTAGGGAGGACGTTCTATCAGCCTTAGGTCGTTGTGCCAAGCGATTGATGGTGATACCGAGAGGGGCACCGCCAAGGTGAGTGGGCGAGCCGCGAGGAGACTGTGGACCTCCTATCGGAGGTGGCGACCGAAGGCGTCTCGGGGGCTGATCAAAGAGTCGACGAGGTGCAGGTGATTTGACAATGTGGTGCTTGGGAGGTGGAGATCGATTGGTTGCACGTGGGGCTATAGCAGGGCGCACTGGACGAGGTCCAGCAATGGCTGGGACTGGTGACTGAAGAGATGGTATGCGAATAGCGGATGGTCGACGACCACGCACGTCTTCGTCGAAGTCTTGAAACTGCTTTTGCATCCAATGGTGGTCACTAGACTCGGCAGTTCCTTCTTCCTCGTCGATCTCTTCCTCAGGGTCAGAGGTAGGAAAGCTCGGGTCGATATCCTGAGGGATAAGCACATGCTTTTCGCGCCGCCTTTGTTCTCGGCAAGAGATGTACGCATCTTCCAAAGTTCTATCCTCATCGAACGTACCGCAAACAAAGTCAGTACTATCAGGGAGATCTGGTGTACCAGGCCGCATCCTGATAGGCTGGGATCCCCGTGATTTAGGAGCGAAACGTCCACGAGGTGCAGCATGACTGAGGGATTGGGCGCTTGAAGTAGAACTTGCTCGAGACCGAGACTTCTGACGAGAAGAGAAATGAGTCAAATTTTCGGCACTTGTGGCTGCCGTATTTGTCGATGGAGCCCAAAATTGGTATTCAGAGCCAAGTTCGCTCTCAGAGTCCGAATCAGCAAACCCTCCCTCGTCGTCGGATTCGTTGCCTCCGTCGGAAGCATCATCCTTGTCGTCGTCGGAAGGTGCAAAGTCATCCTCGCCATTATCTTCGTCGTCGAACTCGTTTTCAAGCTCCTCTTGCTCTCGCTCTTCTGCTTCAGCCTCTTCTTCGGCTTCTTCTCCCAGCTTACGAATTGCATTCTCCTTCTTCAGACAGTCATCAATAGTAAGTTTGGGCTTGGTAAGCTCATTGGCCTTGACCACCCACTCCTCACCATCCTCTTGAGAGCTACCGAATTCATGGAAAGATTGGTGTTTGGAAGAGACAGGGACTTCAGGACGAGTAGGTCCCTTGCTAGCTGTTGCAGTAGATAATATTTCAGTAGCTCTTCTAGGTGTGGGGACTGGAGTGGCGGACTGCGCGGTAGACAGGACGGGTGACGATTGTCTTCTAGGTGTTGCCTTGGAAGTGGTTGTAGGTTTGGATTCGGGACTTGGCCTGCTCGGACAAGCAAATGATATACGGGATTTCCTGGGAGCAGGCTCATCCTTCGGAGCCGCCGCCACCTCTGCTTTGACTTGGGTCTTCTGCTGTTTTTCGGAGGCTGAATCTCGACATGCGAACATGATGCACCGCTTGCGACCAAGTGTCTTCTCAACCACGGCTTCATTTGTGTCCACAACAGTTGGCTTATCGTCTTGAGTTATGGGAGCAATAAGTACTTTGCTGACTTCAACTGGTTTAGCGGTCGTACAGCGGAGGCGGTTGAGAGGTGGCGGAGGACTGGGTGAAGCTGATCGTGTCGGGCTTTCCACGTCACTGGTCAGCTCGGCAGTGCTTGCAAAACTGTGTGAAGATGTTGTCGACAAGCCCCGAGGAACGACAGGCGTAGAAGGTGATGTCGGAGACGCTGGAGCACTACCTTGAATCGCTCGAGTCAAAAGGGATTCCTTTCTGTTCAACAGTGGCATAGGTGTATTCTTTGTGTATAAATTCTCCTTCTGAAAGGCTGCGGTCCATTTAGGCGCCCGATCATCCGGTGGCTCATCGGCATCAATGGCATTCTCGTCCTCAGTAGCGGGCACTGCTGGCGTATGGCTAATCTTAAGCATGTTGAGGATGTGCTCCATGGTGGCCAATTTGTCCTTAAGATTGTGGAAGTTCGCAGGGCTCAACTAAGTATGGTCGATGTGCTTATTGTTGAGAAACGACCGCTGTGAGAGATGCAACCAGTGACTGTATTGATTGTGTGGTATGGTGCGGCCCGAAGACCGTGCTTGTTATAAATTAGACGACATAGCGTTGAAAGTGTGGTTTATTGAGATGTGTCGGTCTTCTGGCAAGCACTTAAAGAATTGTTGTGCTTCAGTGCGCAAGAAGCCGTTGCCGAGTCGATAAATCAGCAGACCGTAAACTGCGCCAATGGTGGCAAACAAGTAGCTGATGACAAAAGCGCTGGGCAAACACACGAAGGTCGCGATGTGTTGGAGGAGAGGTCGTGAATAACCCCAAGAGTGACAAAGAAGAGATTTCTACGTGGTTGAGGACGAAACAAGCGCAGAATGGGAGGATTGGGTAAATCCAGAAGAGTTCGTGGGCTTGTCTATTCGGGAGCCAGGATCTCGGAGTGGAGATCTGAACAGAGTAGGTAAAATTCAGTGTCGTTATTAGGTGGGCAGTGGACGCTTACTAGAAATCAAGTGCAGTCCGAGAGGCCTAAGTTAAATTTTCCAACCGAGTACAGTTTCAAATACTGGAATCAATGCTCTTATTTTGTTCCTAATCGGCCAGCCACAGAAATTGCAAACATCTTTGTCAATACTTGTTCTGATTACATACTCATTCTACCACCTTCTTCACCTTTTCTGGAGCACTTTTCACTGCCCTGCTCGGTCTCAACGCAATGCTCAACGACTACTCTAGAAGCAGTTGGGTCATATGATGGTCCCTCGAGCTGAGGATCTAGACAACGCAACAGTTAAGTCATGCACGAGCTATGCAGAGTGTCACGTATGTCTTGACGCACGCAGAGATTCCGAGGTGTGTGCCAGATACTTGATTGGGGTGTGCTCCCGTGGGGTTTGGATGCTTCCATGTTACCCATGGCTGCTCTGTACGAGTACAATACATGCCCTTCTTACGATTACATATTACGTGCGATCAGGGAAGTTTCACTCTGCTTCGGCTTCCACATTCATGTTGCTTAATGATTCGTGATCTCGACACTCGGAGAGGACCGAGGACAACTCGTCTTCTTGCGTCATGTCATTACAAAATCGAATTGAAAGGTCGATGTTGCTACAGTACATCCACTGGAACGGATTAGCTCTCATTATTACTATGGCAGCCAGGTTGTTGGTCGTTATGAAGGACAAAGCTGTTGCTCCAGAAACCTCACCGCAGTACGACTCTCCCTACGCCGTCGCATCATCATTTGGACGACCTGGGAAGTCTTCCCATCATGCATCATACACTACGGTACGCACAAGGAAATGACCTCGGGATCGGGATACAGCCACCATCGGTGGTGAATGACGGAGGACTTCAAATACGTGATTCATTAGATCTGTAACTCGTCGCTCCCGTTCGCACGTCATATGGCGTACATTGCACTGACTCTGGGCGTGGAAATCCTGTTACGGTACAAGGTTACCGTAGCTGTTTACAGATACAATATGGTTATCCGAAGTGATTCGTACCGATTGACACCTCCGATGGCCCGAGTACATGTACTGTGCAGCTAAGGTATCTCTGCCTGCGCAATTTTTTGGACCATCATACTGTATTGTACTGTACAGTACTGTGCAGTATTTGGGAACAGCATGTTGACTCGCATCCTAGTCAAGACGGGACAAGAGTTTCACCAACATTGGTAAGGTTAATTCTTCACGGTCGCTTGCGAGAAAAGAGGAACCCGGCTTTGCATATTGTATCACAATGTTTGGCGCGCCGTCCACCTCATTCCATACTATCCACTGGCTTCCTACTGCCGTATCTTGTTGAGAGCAAAGGGGAGCTGCCGTGGTCAGTACAGCAGAGCCACTGACACCACTCACATGCAGAAGCTTTATCGCCGTCGCTCCAGAATGCTCAAAGACCATGCTTTACCGTTTGCAGCACTCAAATATTTACAGTATCATCCACGCCATTTGTTTGCAGCACTTACTAATGTAAAGAAGTGGAACTCTAACTACAGTAAGGAGAGCGCCCAATATCGTGGGCGTTCATGCCTGTTCGACGGCATCTCATCTACTGTACCCTACAGCAATCGTGTGAATCCTGCCGATGGCATGTGCATAGGTGCATGAGTGCATAAGCACATGTTCGTTCGACAAGGGTAGAGGAGCACTGCAAAGCACTGTACTGTGCAGTACTTTACCGTACTCGAAGTCACCATGACCTTGGCTCGCATTCTCTCGAACTCTGCCTCAAGTCGTTGCACAACGAGGGGTATGAGGTATTTTCGACATCCTATCACAGCTCTGCCGATACGGAGCTTTTTGCGAGAGTTCTGTCGACTCCATCGGTTCAGCCCGGGCCAATCTATGGCTTCGATGGTTTGGATGAAGCTAGTTTCACATCGAGACACACACAACTGAAATCAATCGACTGCAGCAGCAGGTGCCCTTGAGTGGGCTTCATGCAGCTCAAGTCCTTGTTGCCGTGCTCTCGAGATCGCAATAATACAACGGATCTCCACCTCGGAATGTGACAACCTTCGAGACGACGGGTACTTGCGGGACAAACATTAAGCTAGACCGCTCTGCTGACACGTTGCACAACCAGGTTCATGGCAATGACCAATGGCATAATTTCGAGTTCAGTGCTTTGTGAAGAGGAGTTCAATAATAGGTTACCCCCACGACATGGCCCTGGCCTCACTTGCTGATTCTGCACGTCAGATGCTTTTAGCTTTGTGTGAAGCTTGACCTTGAGCTTCACATGCGAGTGTGGAGCAGCAAGAGCTCCTTAAGCGCGTTGCTTGTGATTTGAGCATGATGGTGGAAGCAGAGTGGTGCTCCAAACATTTCCCGCCGTCGGTGTAGCAGTACGAAGTATTGTACAAGGACTGTTTCGACTGTTCGAGCCAGTCGTGTATCATCCATAATTGATTACATCTGCTGCTTGGAGCTACTCTCACAGCCACAGACTTTTGAGTCTTGCCGATGATTAGAAGTCCCTGCGATGGCTGGTGTTGGGGTTGTTCTAATTCTTACCATCCTGCGCGCTGCTGCTGGATGTTGGGAGAGTCTTAGTCTGTTTGATTGAGATAGCCATAGGTTGTAAGTACTGAGCACTTATTGCAATTCAACACAACCAATGCTGAGTCATGATGGACATTACTTGCAGTACGTTAGCGTTTGTTGATCACAGCCAAGTTGTCGATCTGTTTCAGGGTTTTCAATAGTAACAATGGAAATTGTGTGGAAGCTTTCACTAGCGCCGAGAAGTCCAGCCTGATCTTTGTGATATTGTCAAATGCAAGAAGTCAATTATAGTAATAGAGGCTATTGATTCGAAAACTTTGTCTTTATGCTAGGACTTGTGTAAGGCAGGCTTTCTTATGAACACTGGCGGCACCTCGAGATGTAATTAGTGTGATCTCGTAAGAGTATTCCTGGAAATAGACTCACAAGAAAAGTATGACTGCGCTTGGCTGAGGCAGGATTCCATTGTTGTTGGAAATGCACCACAGCGCATCAAAGCTTAGCCTCACGTTTTCGAAGATCCAGTCTGATATGTCAAAACAACTGAGCAGGTAGGTGAAGGACCAGGAACCACCATCGTGTCTTGCATGCTCGCGAGTGTCGCTTCATTTGTGCTACAGCGTCTGCATTGGTACCTCTATCCCAACCTCAAAGTTTAGATATTAGCGATCATGGCCTTCGTTGAGGACGACACGCTCCTACATCCCGAGATCGAATCAGATTCTTTACTGTATATATCGTCTCTGAACGAGGATGTCGCACTCTACACCCGATTCTTCGACGCCCTTCTAATCAAGAGGAGTCTACATCGTCCCTTTTTCCGTGACCTCAAATCGTTCCGAGAGCAACCTCGGCTGATCGCTATGCTCGAACAAGCAGGGCAAGATAGAACAAAATACAAAGAAGTAACCGTTCTGTTTCTGGAAAGCAGATTTGCGCACCCGTGGTGCAGAAAAACGCCCATGAAGAAAGGCTTTTGGCGAGCAGAATGGGGTACTATAGATGGTAAACAGAAAGATGCGGAAATTGCTCGTGAAGAGCAGAGACTACACAAGTTACTCGTGCCAATCTGGATCTCCATGAAGCACAGAATGTTTCCAGGCGAAGAGATTGTGAAGACTTGGTGCTTGGAAGAAAGATCCCGAAGAGAGAAACGAGAAGCGGAAAGGCTCACAGCGGCTGCCCCTAGCTTGCAAAATGACAAGACGGAAAGGCTGACGCTGAATGCAGGCGATACTGAGCCCAAGACTATTCCATGGAATGACTACGACGAGGACGAGGAGAGCGACCAGGGAGACGAACAAGCACCACATGCTGCGACGACTGTGTTCAGGTTGGCTGCAGCAGGGGCCATTCTCAGCCAGACTCCGAAGCGAAAATTACGATGGCTTGTTAAGAAACCACGATAACATGGCATTGTCTTGTTCTACTCTCTGAGTGCTTGCTCATCTCAACAACGGTGCCAACAAGCTGACGACACTCGGGGAGTACTTTTTGCTTGAACTCCCTGCATCGGTTCATAAACTTCAGAGGCGATCTTTTATATTGTATCCCTATTCAAGGGAATAGGACCGTTGGAAATGCCTGTGTCCAAGGAGAGGCTCTTACACAAGCATGAATTGTGTATGTGTATCCAGATTGTCTTTTGGATCCCGTCCGTCAGAAAGCCTTGACATGTGAGATCCACTTTGTGTGATTTACAGTACAATCCTCTAAACCTCCGAACCTTTCCTATTACCCCGCATGTGTAACTCTACAGGAACAAACAATGAACAGCAACACGTCAAGCTTCCTGAAAAGGTTTCGCAACAGTCGGGACAAAGAGAACCAATCCACTACCGAGCTGACGTTGCAACTGGTACCAGATATTACTTGTTATGTCCATATCGTACGCAGTGACGTCGTCCCGGATCTCTCGCTACCATGTGTTTCAGGGGATTCCGTTCTTTGGCTGAACCAAGCTCTCCGAGATCCATAAGCCATTCCTAGTCAAAGCTCTGACTTGATCCTGCAGACATTGCAAGACCAGACTCGTCGTCCTCAATTGTCAGCGAGATCAATTCACACGAAAGGAAACAGCTCAGGAGCTTACCAAACCGAGTGCCATAGTAACAAAAATCTCACCATGCCTATCTACAACATCGAGCATTCCTACCCATTGAACCTGTCACAAAAGCAGGATCTGGCAGACCGTATCACCAAACTCCATGCTCGCACCTTCACAACTCCCTCGATATTTGTGCAAGTGAAGTTCTTCCAGGTGAGCACCACTTTTCGCTAGCTGTTAGGCTCACCCTTTAATGCTTCTACAGCAAGATGCCTCCGCTCACAACCACTTCGTAGGCGGTGTCTACCGCGAAGCTTCCGTCAACCGAATCATTGCTTATGTCCGTTCCTCGTCATCCAGGACGAAGGAGACATGGGACAGGCTCGCTCAGCAGATAGAACATGCTTGGTATGTCGTTCTTGGCGAAGCTTCCGAAGACGACGAACCAGAAAACAAAGTCAACGTGAAGCAGTCCTCGGAAGTAGAGTTGAAGGCCAAGGAGCTTTTGAGCGTCGGCTTTCTTCCGGGTATGATCATACGAGAGATGGGTTATGCTATTCCTGAGGTAAGTTGACATTTCTCGCGTGTTGTTGTTCCGTGCTAAGATTTCATAAAGGCCGGACAGGAGGGAGCTTGGTTCAAGCACTTCCGAAATGAGTTCGTGCATAAAGCTGAGCTCGGTGATGAGAGTTTCAAAAGTATGCTAGACGAGGTCAGTCAGCGGGAGGATTTGAAGGCTTGGAGGGGTTGATTGTGTGTGTGTTGTGAGAATCATGTCTTGCATATGCATGTGATTAGAATAAAGAACCCCAATGGTTCTTTCATCACCAATCCGGCCCATTATATGAATGCCAATCTGGGTCTCTTTCATCAAATAAGTATCTATCCTTGATTGATTCAATTCGATTCTCATAGAATCGGCCTCCAAGAACGAGATGTACAGTACGCCTAGCAGTCGTTGATGTCATGTCATTGGCATCTGATTTGCCCATGACAAGATTGTAGAATCGTGGTTTTATCCATTTCACGGCCATAGTCACTGGTGCGGTCTGTGGATTCTTGATCGACTGGGTCTCATAGACGGTGGTGAGATAGTTGAATACCTATGCCCCGTGAGATCGCGATTTCCATGTTCCGTCGGACAGGATCTGGTTTCATCCATCTTTTAGCTCTGCATGAGAAACTCTTGCTACTTACGGGCCTCCCCCTCGATAATACTTTGCAAAGGGCAGATGGTCCATGCCCAAACCGTAGGTGTTCGAATACTTGTAACGAACACGATCCTCACATTTGTCTGCGTCGCCGTTGAGCCATGGGTGGCTTGGCTTCTGGTGAGTGAGCCCATTGCAAGACGGATCTGATTCATCATATGCACCAAAGTAGGGGACTACAGTAATGGATGGCTGTACCACAGATTCGTGTAAGTTCGGCAAACCCAGTGGTGCATGAGACGAGGATGTGTGGCCACGATGTTAGGCTTGCCTTCCTTTCCTGCTCATCTGGTTCGAGGTTTACGGCTCGGCGCCTCAGGAGATTCTGTATATGTGTTGGAGTGAATAGGTAGTGTACGAATGGGTTCCTGTGCCTCACGGCTAAGATCGTACCAGCAATTGTCCCATGTCTTTCTTCCTCATAACCCACCTGATCCGGCCAGAATGCAAACCCTTAAGTGATTTTGCTTCAACCGCATTCAGGTATCCGCATTGCTTCATACGTATCACGACCAGACCCGAACACAGAAGAACCGCTCGCAAACAAAACATTCCAAACCCATCTTACACAAACGTCACTTCAATCTCAGACCATCATCGTCAACCACCATAACGGCATTGGACGAACTCTACCTCAGACCTCATCAACCACGCAGGTGGCCTGTATGCGATGAATGGCGTGAGTACTTGCCAGGTCTTGAAGCGCTTGCTGCTGCTCGTGGGACATCCACTCAAACCGCGGGTGTTCAGGATTCAATTGTAACTCCGCACAGGCGTGCTGGTAGTCGTAGGCTTGGTACCTAATGTAATCTAGAAGCATACTATTCTGTCTGTACGCTTCTCGGTCTTGTTCGGTTGCGAGAACAAAAGGTAGGTCGACTTCCTCCGATGGCAGATCATTGTCGTCTTGTCGGTCATCGGCTTCGAGGCCGTTGGGAGTAGCTAGCTAGCCGGTTTTGATCATCGACATCAAGGACATCACCATTATGATGTTCGGAAACTATTCTTGAGTGCGCTCGCCGCTCTGTGGACTCAGGAATCAAGACGTAGCGCCAGAATTGATCGTTTGAATCCATAGTCATGGACTGTGCCTCATCTCTCATTGCTTCGGATGGTGTAACCTCCACAGAACTGTCGCAGCTGGTTGCATCGTTAGTAGATGAGCTTGAGGAACTAGATAAGCTAGATGTACTTAGAAGAGCTTGAGGGGTTATCTGAGTGGGATGATTGTTGATCAGAGGGAGTGGAGGGAAGACCAGCAAGATCGCTGACGGCTGGTATCGATGCACCAGTTGGATCGTGGGAGTGGTGCGAGCCTTCTGTGTCGGATCCGTTCAAGTGATCTGATCCGGATGGGCTGTTGTGTTGAGAACCTGGTGCTTCATCAACGTCGTTGACGCTAGTCCCATCGCCGAAAGGCCCAAATGGGAAGTCATGTACATCTGGTGTGGCCTGGTCTTGTGTACAGTAGGAAAATCGTGCGTCTGATTGGTTATGGCATCTGAGTGTTGTTGTTCAGCGTTGTGGGCGCCTAAGCTGTCTTGCCCATTATTATTGCCTGTGACATTACCAGAAATGTCAGCACCACCAGGGGTGTCAACACCACCAGAGGTAGGATCGAGGAAATCCTGCGACTGCTCATCGCTGATATTGTTATCAGCGATGCGACCCTTCTCACGTCGCTCACCTGGCCTAGTGTGCCTCCGTGATCTCTTCTTCTTCTCCACGATCATCTGTTGCTGCTTCCTTAAAGAGTCGCTGTCGCTATCGTCACTATCTTCTCGATCTCGTTTTGATTGTTTGGCTTTGCTGCTCTCTCCTTTGCCTGTTCTGGATGGGGATGCTTTCCAACGCATGTGTTGCATTAGTGACCACACTCGAGTGTACTTCCAAAGATCGGACAAATCGCCTCTACGGTCGAAGAAACTATCTCGGTCCTGTTCCAAGTGCTCCTTGATCTTGAGTAGGGTATAAGCGGCCCAATAGGTGTTGATGAATACTGTAGGATTTGGTCGCATACGAAAAAATCGTCGGAGGCCGACTCTGTCTGTGTTGACATTTTTGATGGCAGTCTTCCAAGCCTTGTTCTTGGTTGGCTCTTTGTCCTGCTGGTGGGTCAAATTTCTTCAGGGTAAGAGAACTGCATCATGATATCCCTGGAACAAATTCCTGTACGAAGGGCTGACCCATAATTGTCTTCATGTCAGCAATTTGGGATTTCGTCGAGATTCCCGTCATAGCTCAATGGTGAACTAGCTTGTTCAATACCTTATCGTTGTCTAGAGGTTGCTCGATGCTTTCCTGGACGCTAAAATGTTCGCTGAAATCACAGATGCCGCTATTGAGAGCGGCCATTGTACTAGGTTTAAATGGGATAAGCAGCGAGCAATCTAGGAGATGTTGGCACTGAGGGTGCAGAGCGTGAGTCAGCATAGGGGAGGCTCTGGAGCTGACGTCCAATCGCAAGTTCTGTTACAGGATGAGAAGCGAATGACATAGCCTTTTCATTGGTCATACGTCCAAAAGGGTAGCTGGCAGAGTCAGCGACATAAACCATTAGTTTCACAACTGTGATTTGGAATACGCAATCTTCCATTGGTGTTCATGATGGTCATCATTGTCTACCTACCTATCCAAGCTTGCTTATACCAAAGCTATAAACCTGAAAAGGTAGAGATCCAACTGTTCTATTTCTTGGGTGGGATACCCTCAGCTTGAGCAGTCAACTCCTCCTTCTCCTTGTCACCCATCTCATCACGACCTTCAGCAAAGACTTTATCGAAGTCATACTCGGACCATCTGATATATGGACACAGACCAGCAAATTTCCAGACACCATCAATCTTCTTGTACCAATGCTGGTTTGTGCTGTGCGCGTGACCTTTGACCAGCACCTCAGTCCTGGTTTCATCCTTGTACTTTTGATGTGGGACACGCAGTTGATGCCAGCCGATGATTTCTGTGTCTGACACTTTCTCCCATTTGGAAGCACCGCAGAAGTGCTGCGTCATGAGTCTCTTGTCACCGAGGACTTTAGGGTCGGAAGCCATCTGGATAAACTCATCGGCTGGCATAGCTTCCCAGATCTTGTTCAAGAAGGATCGGTAATCGATACGGAGGGTTGGGGCGACGATTTTTCGAAGACGTTCCCAGTCCTTGAAGAAGACGTTAACATGCCAAACTTGTAACTTGTGGAGTTCTAGTGTGTTGAACGAACAACTTCGGTAGATATGTACCGTGAAGACAGAAACTCACCTTGCTGTCATAGCTGTCAGCCCATTCGAAGTAGGCAGTGAGGCAGCCCTGGTAGTCTAGGGACGCACTGATTAGCGTTGGACATGTTTGCTATACCATTAACTTACCCTCCCAAGAAATGAGGTCGCTCTTGGAGGCCATGTTTATATTTCGTTGATTTGTGGTGGGATGATGGTAGAACCTAGCTTGGAACGATTCTCTAGATGATTCTTGTGCTCTGTCTATATAGATCGGGAGATGTGTAAGAAGGCGGTGTGAAACACTTCAATCTTGTCCCGTACATCAACAAAACTCGTTGCTAAGATACACTACGGCAATATTGACTCCAGTACCTGAGAATCATCCACTAAATCGGAACCCAAGGAGTCTAAGCATAGCATATGGCGGGGTTTCGGACCCTATCCTCTCCCCGTGGTGGCCTGCTTTAAGCTTTTGTGGCTGAACCCCTGATAATTGATCGCAGTTCCTCATCGCACGATCTGCTTCACCCGCTGGATTTGTAGAATACAACACTGTTCGTTGGGGTCATCTCCTATTGTGATCACGAGAAAGGTTCAGAACGGACACGAACAGGAGGGGTGCCCGTACGGCTAAACTTTGGGGATCCAGACTGCACACTATGTTGTTGGTGGTGACGTCGATACAGCGCAACCTTCATCCAGTGCGATATGCAACCACCCATTGCAGTGTAAGACCTTGAAGTGTTCGCATCATGCGAAGAATAGCATACCATACCTTCAATTGACTTCAACCTCATGACTCTCATGCTGATTGTGCACGACGGTGGAAATGGAGTGTCCGACGAGACTGATAGGAATTGGTAGAATCCAGGTTTCGTATAAACATGCTAAAGGTAGCTTTGTATCTCGACCACGAGGCTGTACGAAAGACTGCAAGACCGTCCGTATCCTTCTATGGCTGCTTGACATACCTTATCACGCGCGTTGTAGCGGTTGTACCTGCATACAGCTTGATATTTGCCATTGGCTTTAATTTGATTAGGTTGCCTTTCCACTCCCGCCAGCACAACGACAGTATCAATCCCTGCAAAGTTGAAGGCCGTCCTCACTGGTCAGCGGCTTCGATCAGAAATGAAGCGCCTCAGCTTCGGTGTCAGGGACGCATATCCTCGGCCTCATCCGCGGATTTTGTGCAAAAGGACATCCTAGTGAAGGAATCATCAACGAACACGGTGGAGGGTCATCCACGAATACTGCTTCGACCACCATGGCACTCAGAAAGCTTGCTTATCTCGGCGTTAAGCTTTCGGGGCATAACTCCCTGAGAGCAGAAACTCCTGGCAAGATGGCAGCGTGGTGATGGCTTTCGAAACTCCGGGCAGTTGCTAATCTGATGCTCCGTTCTGACTCCAAGGAGGGGCACACATTGGAATCATACCAGGTTGTTGTTGTCGCCTGGATTGCGATACTCGCCACCGAGTTGATCGTTGGACAGTGGTATTTGTTCGGTGGTTCAGTAAGTCTTATTTATGCTTACAACACGCTGGCTATCCATCCTGATATCTTCCGGAAATGCTTCATAGCGTATGGTTTCCATGTCAGTGATCGTTGGGAGTACCGCCGTGTTAGCCATCGCTGTCTGCAGCGTCAATTCTCATCGTCGAGGCCTCGATACCTGGCTCCGTGATAGTGCGATTTGATTGTTATTTCTACTTCAGAACTCCAGACTTCACACACTGTCGACAATTACAACCTTGTCTTTGCATACACTGCTCATCCCAAAGGAAATCTCAAGGCTTTCCTGGCAGATATCGATAGACAGGACGCCGGTCCATCGTCAGCCACTGTCCTGTCCTCCTTTACCATACAAAGGATTCTATACTCTATTACAAAGTCTAGTCTCACACAAATCAATCTTTCCAAGATGGCTTCTCGACGCTCAAGACAAATACGCAACGATAAACGTTATTCTTGCACGCGGTGCCCTGATACTGAATTCGACCGCCTTCGACGTGGAATCTCACAACTTCACAGGAAGTATTCCCTCGAAGACCATGTCAAGACTGTACATCCCGATGTTAACAAAGATAACTGGGAAAGCTTGCAAAGAGACCTCGCGCCTGTCCCTCGAAGAACTCTCAGAGTTACTCAATGTGAAAGAGCACCCACTCCTACCACAACTACTCCCTTGGCTAGTACGAGTGAAGCCAATAGCAATACACAGACGCCAGCACATGCAGAACATGGAGGACTACAGTTGCTGGCCGCTGCTGCCAATATGGTGAACGAAGATGTTGAAGGTGTTGAAGATGAAGCTATTCCAGAAGAAGCTATACAGCAAAACCAACCTCTATACGCAACTAACCTTACCACATTCGATGTCAATGCGCTCTACAACTTATACGGTGAAGATATGCGAGCTATGGCTGCAAGCGCATTCCCAAATGACCCGAATGCAGCGGTTTTCGATGCTGCCGCTGCAGACGAAGGTTCTGTCAACATGATAGGGTATCTCCAGGCCAAGGGGGCAACATTGGAGGCATACCTGGGTGGTTGGCAGCAAGATTCCGAGGCTCTCAGAGCTTCAAATATTGAGAAGGATAGAGAGATCCTTGCTCTGGGAGCCTCGGAGCTTGCGAAGGACCAGGAGATTCGTCGGGCGGTGGCAGCGCAGCAGGAGTTGCTGAGGGCTCTGGAAGCCAATGGCTTAAGACCTCAAGAATAGAGGCAGCCTTATAGCATAGCTGGATGAGATAGGGGTAGTGAGGCATGAGACCTCTACACAAGAATCGTTTTGTTGAGAAAAATTACTGGTGTCCTTCCTGATTACCGTTTAGAGATTTCATCCAGCTCCTTCGTTTTTGTAAACGGCTATGTAGTATCAAGCTATATAAAACCCTTTGTATTGTCCTCTGATCCACAATTTCTCTACAAGGAAAGGAGGCTTTCTTTCTGATACTCGTCCAAGTATATTTTCTCTCTACTCTCATCGGCTTTAGAAAGACAATAAACGGTGTAATACGACAATTTCTAGAGAAAACAGCGACATAGCTGAGAGTGAACAAAGTTGTTTCTCAACCAGAAAACTAAGGAGACAATATACAGTGAGACCCTGGGGCTGGAATTGGGTGTAAGGATGACAGTTTTGGCCGCTTTTCGGACGCCATATCCAGCTTCATTCGGCAATATTTCCATCATCAACTGCTGGCTATCTCGCCAAGTCACGTGTCGACTACCACACACACCTGCCTCTGCCTCTTACTCCTCCTTCTTCTTTTTCATTACACTCCTCAGCCTTACCCTAGCAGGAAAGTGCGCAAAAGCTTCTCTTTCTTTGCAACTCCCTGCTGCCTAGCATGCTCTCTCCTAAATTCTTCCGTCCGGCTACTACCTTATTTAAGTGGTTGCGGGCGGTTACCAGATGCAAAAGGTTCCTTGCCTGAGGATTAGTACGTGGTAACGATAACGTGCTCATCAAGTTGAGTTCATCGCATCCTGGATTAGTTCCTCCTTCGAGCTTGTCACAGTCCCGAAAGAGTTCGATCAACAATAACAAAAGCTTGGTTTAATCGCACAACCTACCATTTAGAAGGGGATTAATGTAAGTACAAATATGCAATGTTTAACCTGCATGCTCGGTGCCGTTCTATCGCCATTCCTCGTTACGTTCATTCCCAATTTATTTGGCATTATGGCTGGCAGGTCCTCAAGGGTGATTCCCTTTATTTAATACGGTCTTTATCAACACATCCATAGACTCATTTGTATCGAAAATGATGGCAATCATAGAATGAGTGGGAAGGGGAAAGGCGTTTCATTTTCGGTTCGGTTTGCGATTAACGAGGAGAGTGTTGTGAAATCATGATATTACCATTCTCCCGCAGAGCATTGTTTTTCAATGAAGGCCCAGGCTTTCTGTTGATACGACATCTTGGACAAGGACGATTTGGTAGCGCATCGCTTGTTCAGTCTATCAAGGATGGCCAGTCTTACGTCCGGAAGGAGGAACTTATTCCCACAAGTACAACACTCAAGGACGGTACTCCCCTATCTGCTCGGGAAGTGAGGGACGCCTTGGCTGCCAATCACATAGATGGTGTTGTGAAACTCAAAGGCTGGACTCAGTACATCAACAACATTACTGGGCAGAAATTTATGGTTACTTACTGGAATTTCTGTAATGGAGGTACTCTGTACGAATTTTTGACAGGGCTCGAAAAGCACAAAACCAACATTCCGGAGGCTTGGGTAGCGCAATGGCTGATTACTATGCTCGACACCATGCTGGCACTCCATGCAGCTGGTATCGCTCATAACGATGGTCACGCAAACAACTGGTTCCTACACCACAACGAAGGTGCGCGCTATCCCTATGAAATTGGCCTAGGAGATCTTGGTCTGTGCAAACGAGAGAAGGAGACCTCAAAATGGTACCAAACTTGTCGAGATGATTTCATGTACATCATACAGGATGTGATACCCTTCTTAGGCCTTGAGCGAGACGCGTGTGGAGAGATCTCGCCTACCACTTGCACCGGTCGCCGTTGTTCTAACTTCATGCTGGCAAAAATGCAGCAATTTGATCAAAAGCTGTGGACGCAGCTCACTTTGTCAGGCACAATCGACGGCCTACATCGGCATATGAAGGAGATCAGCGATTCAGTCAAACTGTATCTTACGCATTCAAACACTGGCAAGCCAGGTCTCCTTCTGTCCACCAGTTCGCAGGAGGAACAGCAGACTAGCTGGCGCAAAGCCATGCGCAGCATACACAAAAACCCAAGCGCATACAAGTGCTGGAGAGTTGCGTACGTCAAACGTCGACGTGGACGCTTGCCCATGGTCAAGCTGCAGCATGAGGATAAGGAGGCTGATCAGCATTTCGAACCGCTGGCTACAGGCAACTGGGATCCTCCGGTCGGGTTGAAGTGAGGGACATAGGCCTTCAATAGACCTGCTAATACAATGACGGTTGTGCAGCGCAAACTAAATAGTCCTTTCTACACATTTTCACTTTATAGCATTCATGGATCCTCCAATATCGCAAGCAGTATGTAATTAAGCAGTACACCATAACCAAGATGGATTTCGACCTTACCAGTAGAGGACTCATCAAGCTCCAGGACAACAAGGAACTGATTGATTACTCCAGAGGACGGTATGACGTTCTTCTTCGCCCTGGCACACCCAGCACCTCAATCTCGAAGATCATCACCAATTAACCATTCGAACAATTACTGTCCACAGTCGATATCTGGATTGGAGTGTCGCTCCCAAACCTCCTGCTCAGAACAGATGGATCACCTCCCAGATTTTGAGGAAGGAATTGCATAGGTTTTGCTCATTGGAAGACCAATCCCCAGACTTTATGGAGAACCTGTGGGTCATAAGTCAGTGACTTTTTTAAACATGCTTACATCACCCATTGATACCTCGCGTTGCTCACCTCGCCTGACTTCTTTCAACATCAAGTACATCTCTTAACTAGATCACCACTTCATGAGTCCTTCCATAACGAGACGACGTACCTTACACAAAAAGATTTGCACATGCGAATAGAGGAAGGCAGAAGAAGCGCGGAGTGATCTTAAGATGAAGACAAGCAGCTTTCCATATAGGTGCAGCTGCCAGCCAAGACTGGAGAATATTCTCACTTCATGGTCTTAATCCTGTCTCAAGTGTTGTTATTCTGCTCCAGCTGAGAGAGCATGAACTTCGATGTCTTCCTCAATTGATCTATACGAGTCCTGGTCTTCTTCTCGTCCGCCTTGAATGAAGAGGACCACAACTAGAGTCAAACGTTATTCGATCTTAGAAAAGTCCGTGGAAACTCACAAGTATTCAACATCAATGAGCGCTATTGGCAGTCCATGCTCATCCAACAGGGGACGGGTGAGATGCCACTTCCATACCAAACGATGCTGCCGAAATTCCTATGAACTTCGACAGTGAAGATGAAGACTGGGGATCCCTTTGACCAACCAGCACCCTTGGTTCAACGGCAACACAACCAATAGAAACATCATCATCATCACAACATATCGAACTCTCAACGTTCGACATAATCCGCGAGAGACAACGAAGTATGATAAGGAAGTCGAAGGTCGATCAGACAGGTATTGCGAGCAGTACCGAAACACTCTTCAACCAGACCATGTCAGACCTCGCAATTTGAGTGGTTTGGTCAGCTACAGTATTCTCGACGGGTACACCAGACATGAACAGGGCAGAAAGCCTACGAGCTTATATCTTCTTCGCACAAACTTCTGAAGAAGATACCACTACCACCGAGCAAGCATATGACGTTGATCCAGATCTCGACGGTCTATACGACGGCGAGCAGTATGTTTGGGTTGGCGCGCCGCTCCGAAATCTTCCCTTCGGAAAAGATATATCACCACCAGATTTTGAGGAATTCTTTAGTTTTCCTTCATGAGGACACCAGTCCTTAGGCTTTATGGAAAACCATTGGGTGGTATATGTGCTTCCTTTGGGGAAAAACAGGGTTTCCGAATAGATTATACTTTGGACTCAACGTCGACCCTGAGAATGGCTGTAGAAGTTGATATATATAATATACGACTATGAAATGGAGCAAGTTACCTCTCCTAGTCGCGGGATCTAAGAACCAGGGCTATGATTAGTACTCCCCGCGTATATGCACAGCAATACCGAAAGTGGAAGCATACACAAGTCTTGTTAGTGCCTGGGGGAGCGTGTTCGACGCCGATCTTCCCCAGACGTTGGGAGCGATGCGGTCGAATAGACAGGCACGAACCCTACCATACTAGAAGTGGAAATACGTCAATACTAAGAGAAAGATAAGCTACAACAGACTAAATATACACGGACAAGAGGGTATCAAGTAAGAGCAGAGAACACGATGATAGAACCAGCTCCCACGCAACCTATACGGGCATCGTGTTCCGTTTTAGTCACGTTCACAATCAGCTCCGTCACACACCAGCGTCAGAATACGAGCAGAAACCCTATAATAATCGAACAGCTAGTTCTACCATTGTTGAACCTGATATACTACTTCTAGGCGAACCTATGCCGGCCTCTTAGGTAGACACTCGCTGGTCATATAAAGTGAGAGATCTCTGTCCATGGAATCTGTGGGAATTGAACTGGGAGGGGAATTGCACCCATTCCCCCCTAGGAGAGGGCGTGGTTGGCGCATCCGAAAGAGAGGCTCGAAAAGCTATATGGGAACAAGCTACACAAGCAAGAGAAGACGCCAAAGAGCTAATTAGCCAGCTAGTCGCCTCTAATAAGGAAAGTGGTTTTGATCAGGAAATAGCAGCATGCAAATGCTGTCGCGAAAAACGACGGGGGTGCGATCGGGGACAACCGGGATGTCTAAGGTGCGAAATCGAGAACGGAGATTGTGAATATGATCGAGCAGAGGGGCTTCGATGCCCTACTTGCGACAAACAGTACTTCTACAAGTCAGCCCTGGCGAGGCACCAGAAGAACTGTGGCAAAGCAGTTGAAGAGAGAGAAGTTTACAGATGCTCCACTGAAGGATTCAAGAGACAGTACCTCGACGGAAGGAACCCTGGCGGGGCAATGGAGAGTACGGGGAGACTGGCGGAAGGGAAGGAAGGCTGAGAGCTGCTCAATGCTCTAGTAAGGAGAAATTCATTTCTACGAACTTTCAGAGCACGAAGTGAGGTTGAAATGAGGAGGTTTGGAGAAAGGGCAGGCGATGATGTGAAAGTGAACAGAAAGGGAATGTTAACGATTTATTAACGATGAGTGAACAATCACATTCAACTATCACTAACATATATGTTGATCAGCTGAATACTTCAGTTCGGCAGTCATCTCCCAGCAACAATTTACCTTGTGGTCTTTTCTTATCTTCCCGTCTCCATATCAAAATACCTACCATATCTCTTGACGGAGAACATCTACAAAAGCCGAAAAGAGTCCTTGACCGACCGGCCAGTCTTTTTCTCTGTCCACATTCCAAAACTCGGTCCTGATATAAGGACATCAGTAACGCTTGGCCGGCTCCTCTATGCAGTCAACAACCAATTCAACACAGAAGATCTAACATCGAACCACGTACCAACCATGACCTACACGTCTCATAGTCAATAAGGACAAATTTCAAAGCCCTCTTAGAGTTCCAACTTACGACTCCCTCTAACCTAATCCAATAGCCATAGCACCGTATTTCACACACAGCGCTTACCAACATCGGTTTCGAGGTGGTGGTGCTGGTGGTGCGGCAGGAAGAGGCTGACCAAACTGCAGTAGTACTACAGCATTTCTACGGCGTGACACATGATCAAAGGGGTATATAGACTTTGGGAATGTAGTCTCTACTGTAGATTTTGGTTGAGTTAGGAAAAGGGCTGAAATGTAGGTAGGTAAAGAGAAAACTTACTGTACAGCTACACATCCATCAAGCAAAGTCGCAATATCAGCACCCTAGATGCGCCGTGTCTCAAGCCCGCACAGGCAGGACAGAACGACAGGTGAATAAACAATGTAACGGACATCGGCTCATTCCATGTAGCCTTTATAGCATGCTAGTGAGACGTACATGTCAAGCCCGAAGATGTCTAGCCATCTCTTACGATGCAATAGTTAGGTAAGTGATCAAGGACGTGGTTTTAGAAACGGAGTTTGGTGATCCATTGAGCATTAGGTAGTGGTAAGGTAGTAAAATAGTAAAACAGTAAACATGGTGCTCGTTTTTCTTTTTTCTCTTCAGCCTCGAATACAAGGCACTGCAGTAAAACGCAATGTGGCAACTGCGATTGGTAAGGTACAAGTGCATAGGCAGAACGCTCAAGAATCATCGCGTGTATCCTTCAACGTGCAAAGGCCGAAACGCCAGAAAAACTCCTCAACTCCCTTTCACTTCATCATTATGATTGCGACTGGTGAATCAGCGCAGTCCGATATTTACAGGTACTTTTTGACTACCACGATCATTTTCTCTGCATTGCCAACTGCATGCACCATTTGTTGCATGCCCTTCAGAGGCTGGATGACTTTGGTCTGGAACTGGATCTCGTTGTCTTTCATGATCCTTGCTGGACGACGTGTACCAATTTGTATTTCCAGCAGGGGTGTCTTTCTGTCCGCAATCTCGCTGGCACAGGCGTAGTCAAATAGTTCGCTCGCAGTGCTGCACTCACTGATAGTGACGACTTCTTGAACTTGGCTGTCAGCATTTTGGAATTGAAACTCCACGTTGATCGCATCGAAACCAGTTGTAGTTGGGTTTTCGGACGTAACGTTCTGCGACAGGAAGGTTGGGTTCTCGTTGTGGATGGCAGTGGGCGCATTAGATAGGCTCGATTCTTGCCTGATCGGAAGGCTGACCTCTATCGTGTCTGCGTTTGTTCGTGTTCCGCCTTCGATGTTGGACTCAGGTTCTGGTTCAGTCTCTTCCAAGTCAACGATCTCGACTTCAGGCTCGGGTTTTACTTGCACGGGCTCGCCAACCTGAACAGACGAGGGTTGCCGTGGCTGCGGTCCCTCTGGCACAAGACCTTCCGCGCGACTATTGTGGAAGATGATCCGCATCTTTCGCTTAGGAGGCTGTTCAGCTGTGGATGAAATATCAACTGCTTGGTCGTTGCTGTCGGAGACGGAAGAACGTCGTGGTCGTTTCTTGGTGCCTCTTTCGCTTGCCTTTTCTAAGAAAGCCATTTCCGCAGCCCATTCCCGCTCAAACTTCGCTTCCAAATCGCCTTCTGTTTCTTCTGCGGCCTCATCTTCTTCACTATGCTGCTGCTCGTGACTGTCTCTTGACCTGTTAGAGGAAGAATCTTTAAGCTTCGTATCGATTGTCGCAGTTGCACGAAGAATATTAGATTCTGCCAGGCAGTCCCAGTCTCGATTCCTGAGATGAAGTGGTTTCCATACACCCCATTTCCGCTCCAGCCAGTGAATACCATTAATCCAACATCTTGATTGTGGCGGCTGGAATGATTGTCGATTTTTGTTACCTGGTCCACCGAAAGTAAGACAGTAATCAACTCTTTGCGATTCATCTGGTCTAGGCACCGTAGCAACAGTGATCTGCTTTCCAATACTCTGTCTATAGTCGTCGTAACCGAATCGTGAAACTTCAATATCTAGGCTAGTTCGTGCATCGTGGAAGGTGGCAAGCTTGCCGTTCCATTTGTCGATTCCAAATTGACGGTTTTGCCACATGCTCATGGAGAAGTCGTCAACCCCGCCAGAGATAAAATGGTCGAAGATGTCGCGGAGTATACCATCAGGAATGCGTCGTAAGGGACCCTCAATATGCACGAGTCGCCTCAACGTGTCTATTTGTGTTTGGATTTGTGGTTGAACATTTTGTTGGCTGCTTAGCAGCTGGCTGATGAGGCTGGTATTGCCTGCGAAGTTCTCTGCTGTCAATACGATCAGCTGTTTTCGATCGAACACGTCCAAGCTCATAGTAAGTAGTTTGAGTCGTGAGCAGTGATAGGTGAGTACAGTGAGAAACTATCGCATGTGGAAACTCTTCTAATCTTCGTCAATACAAGAATGAGCTTTGAAGGAAGAGAACAGACTTGCATCGCTGTTTCAAGGAGCCAACGTAATCGTAGGACAGAGATAGTCGTGTTCGAGGAATGATATTGATTATTGAGGTACAATTGCTGACTCTGAGCGATAGAACAGCAACTCGGCAAGAGCGATGAGTCAGGTGGCAGACGGTGGTAGAAATTTCCAGTCACCAGTGATGACTTTCACTTCACTTTGAATTCGATACCGGGAAAATAGTGATCGAACCCACCACCCACAAGCCAGCCAGCTATGAATTACCCTCTGCGATCAGACAGTAAGTTGCAGAACAAAAAGTTGATGCAGGAGTTGCGAGCCACGAGGATACATGGTCAAGTTTCGCACGACCGAAAATCACCATATCATCCGTTTCCTTCGTTTGTCAACTGACCGTACTTTCAAATCAGCCTTGTCGGTCATCATGGACGAACGCGAAGGAGAGACGCGTTCACAACACGAGGGAACGTGACCTACCTAACATGTGCAAAGCCAGGGATTAATGCTCGACGAACAATACCGGCATGACTATTTGCCAATGCACAAAACTCTCGTGTCTTATGTTTGTTACTGCTCAGAAGCACTGTACCGTTTCGAGCCAGCCAAACTCCTCAACTTACCCCAACTAGTATCCTCAATGTCAACTCAGAGTAAAGCCCAGATTATCCCTGTTATCATCAGTGAGTCGCCCCCATTCGAGCAGTAATCTGAACATATAAACCTCCATATCAGCTTTGGTAATTGCCTTTTCAGCCCATTCTCTTCCACCTTCGGCAATAAGCTCTGCCTCTCTCTCGTGTCCTTTCCACTCCCACCTTCCTCCATTCCCATCAATACCCTTCACGCCTGCAAAGTAGGCCAAAGTACTCCATAACCCGTGTAGTCTGATATCTTGCGGTACAAAATGTAACCATGGAACTAGTCGACTGTCATACCACTCCCGGAAGAGACCAACCTTGAATGGTAGAGATCCTGATTTCAGAAATGGTAGAAAGCGTCCACTGAAGCCTGCCCCATCCAAGTCCATAAGATACTTGTATTGCCAATGTGCTTGAAAGTCGACATGTGGCGCATTTGCAAACTCTTGTTCTTGAGCTAGGCAATCAATACCACCACAACGAGCTATGCCGTCGACGAAATGTGCAGATGAGTTGAGGTTAAGGTTTGGCAGTGATGTGCCAGGGACAGTGGTATACGTATATCGATTTTGGCGCTTGCGGTCAGGAAGTAGAAGTGTGATCCGATCATGCCGTGACGCGGTAAGATTGTCCGCCATATGAACGAGCCGCTGTCTTACCATACCACGCCATGTACCGTGTCCGTCTGACACGCCCTCGCTACTAGCACCGCGCCAGTAAAGTGTTTCTTGCTTTTCAGAAAAGGGTAGATCGGGAAAGTTCGTGACGAACGAGTCGGTGCCTGGTTCGCCGGTGGAATTTACTGGAGCATACGCCACTTTGTCGATATAGTTCCAAGCAGAAGGATATAGTATGTCATTGTACCCGTGCGCTTTTGACTGAGAAAAGATGGGCCGAAGCAGGTGTGTGGCCTTGAAGGCGGCTGGGGAAAGGTAGAAGCCGTGGAGGTTGGCCAGGTCGGGTTGGTGACAAGGATCGGCTGCCATAGACCAGTTGGAGAGGAAGTGACCAATGGAATGGACGGCAGCACATTCGAGACAGAGCTGTGATTTGAATAGTGAGGCAGGAGAGCGCCGCACCAATGAGGATGATGGACAACCAGCGATGCCCCATTCTTGAAAAGTGTTTCTGAAAGACCAATTGTCGTAGACCGTATCGGATGTTGGTTCTGATGGTACTCCTTTCCAACCAGCTGCTCGATCAGTAGTCCACGTAGATGAACCATCGAAAGGAGAAAGATCAGCCTGTTTCTGAAGCAATTCCAACTCAGTATGACGCATTGCGATCCGTGGTTCATCATTCAGGTTGAATGCTAGATCCATATCTGGTAAGTATTGGCTGAATTGGTTGATCATCGAGGCGATACCTTCAAGCATCCATCGGTGAGTCGGTATCACGTTGTCCTGAAGTCTGGCTGCTCCATCTCGTATGCTGATTCCAGAGATTTCATTCCATGGGTTCGACACATCTTCCCAGGTCTGCTGCCTGATATGCGCAGGCACGATGCTTCTAAAAGGCAGGAGGTCGTTGTAGATCTGATCAAACTCATCTGTTACCCACACAGAACGGTTTCGCGCGTAATCAAACCAAATGTCGAAGCCTGGTGGCGGGTGTTCGTGGTATCTTGCTTGGTAGTTTCGAACTGCATCGGCCAAGTTTTTGCTTGTCGCAGCAGTATTAAGGTAGGCAATATGTTGGTTCTGTGCGTCGTACATCAAAAGTTCGATGGGGTGGAAATATACAGTATTCGTCTTCATTAGGCCAGGGAATATGCCAACAAGAAAGATCACGAAAATTACAAGTCGTCGAGCCAATGGTGGCTGACTTTCGGAAGGGTGAATAGCTCTCCTGATCCTGCCGTAGAGAGACCAAGCCATGTAGATTATCACAAATGACCAAGTCAGGTCAACTGAGGATAAGGGCGGGTATGGTCGTTTGGCCGACCATAAGAAACGAAAACCCGGTATTATAGTAAGCACTGCCGTGAGAGCCATTGATGTATGTAACAGAGCACCGTGCAACGTCTGTGCTTTGTTAGCTCTCTTCCAGTGGGGGTGTTTCAAACTTACACTACACAACGTGGATAAACAAAATATGCTCAAAAAGACTGCTCGATAAAGCAAAGTGAGTAAGGAAGCCGACTGAAAAACATCATGTCGCAGGAGGAGCCAATTAATATGCTCTGGCTCCGTATGATACACAACAATAGCAATGACAATCCAAATGGCACTGGAAAGTAGCATAACAATTGTCCACGATCTTGGCGTCGATAAAGTGTAACTGGTTGGCTGTGTGTTTCCAATGGCCAACTCGAGAGCCGCAATGACGAGAAAGGTGTCCAGCAATACGGCCACGATTTGTAATCGAGGAATGGCGACAGCCTCCCAGCTGAGCAGGGGACACACGTAGCTTGACTCGGAGCTCAACCACAGCCCAGCTACGAGATAACATCCGAAGGACAACCCAAAGGCGACTGGCACATATCGCCAACGACTTGACAGCCATTTCGATTTGAAGGCGAAGATAAGGTCATCGTAAGCGCTAGCATCAACGTCTCGTTCTGCGTCAAAGTTTTGTGATTTTTGAAAGCGTAAGGCATCGTAGATTGCGACAAAGAATGGCAGGAAGACCTCAACACTTCTTGTACTGCATTCTGGAGTGGCGAGCAATCTGCGCAATATCTCAACTCGAATGGTTAGGGCGGCCGTTGCCGCGAACAGAATCGTAAAAAGCTTGACATTGCTGACGGAACTTCTACGTGGTTCCTGCGTGCCTTTCAAAGTAAGGTCGAGTCCATGTTGCAGCTCCTCCAGAGAAATTGCCGTCATACGTTCATGATGTACCTGGCCAGGTAATGAACCTGTTTGTCGCGTGACGACAAGAAGCCAAGCGGATGAGCAGATCAAGGTCAATACCGCTAAATGCACGGGCCAATTCGTCGCAAGCACCGAAGAAGGAAAGTAGCCCAGCCAAGCAGCTGTCAGGCAAGCAATTCTATCAACTGGTCAGTTCTGAAGCTGGTGGTGAAGACACTTGTAATTTGATCTTACACAGGAGATACAGTGCCAATCAATCCAGCCATTGGACATAGGTGGACCACTTTCTCGAACAAAATTCTGATTTGTGGAAAGAAAGCATATTGGTTCCGATTTCAACTACCTCACATCTGGAGGGTAGCTAATTGCATAACGGTGGCGGAAAGGGAGTAGATAATGGACGACAGTAACAAGCAGCAAACGATTTTGCGACATGAATGATAGTATGTTCCAATAGCTGTCTTTCATAGGTAGGGATTTGATGGTTTCGGCGTCGTCATGTCCTAAACCGCCCCCCACAATTTAGTGGAAGTTTGCGAACTTTATCGCGAAGAACGGGAGATGGAAATACCCTGGGCTATTGCTCTTCGGGCTAAGCTCGCCTAAAGTGCAAGCTTATCGACCGATAAGAAATTTTGGAGAAGGTTGACCGGCAAATTACCAAAATTTTTGACCAGCGCAAGTTTACAGTCCATGTCGCGTTGGTGTACAACTACAACTTCCTCGACACCCCCGTTTTTCTTGTGGAAGGTGGCTGGGTCTTAATCATTATGCCTCGAAAAGCCATAGATTCGCGCATCCCAGCGCTGATCCGAAATGGCATACAAGAAAAGAAACGCAGCTTCATCGTGGTGGTTGGCGACCGGGCTAAAGATGTGATTGTTCACTTACACTATATCATGTCCAGCGTCGATATCAAGCAGAACAAATCAGTATTATGGGCCTACAAGAAAGACTTACTCGGTTTTACTTCACACCGAAGGAAGAGAGAGTCGAAGATCCGAAAAGAAATTAAACGAGGTATTCGAGATGCCAATACCGAAGATCCTTTCGAGTTGTTCGTCACACTCAACAACATCCGATACTGCTATTACAAAGAGACGGAGAAAATCCTAGGAAACACCTATGGCATGTGTATTCTACAAGACTTTGAAGCCATCACTCCCAATCTGTTGGCACGAACGATCGAAACGGTAGAAGGTGGAGGGCTTGTTCTGTTATTACTGAAAGGCATGAAGAGCTTGAAGCAGTTGTATACCATGAGCATGGACGTTCACTCAAGATATAGGACAGAGGCGCATGACGACGTAGTAGCAAGATTCAATGAGCGATTTATATTGTCTCTGGGGAGTTGCGAATCATGTTTGGTTGTGGATGACGAGCTCAATGTGCTGCCAATTTCGGGAGGGAAGAATGTCCAACAGCTGCCGCCTATCACCAACGAAGAGAAGGAGTCAGATCCTAAGATACAGGAATTGAAGCAAATTAAGGAGTCCTTGGCTGAAAATCGTCCTGTCGGTCCCCTACTTGCTCTCTCCAAGACTGTTGACCAGGCCAAAGCGCTACTCACATTCGTTGATGCTATTTCTGAGAAGACTCTGAGAAGTACTGTGACTTTGACTGCCGCAAGAGGAAGAGGAAAGTCTGCTGCTCTGGGTGTAGCTGTGGCAGCTGCTGTGGCGCATGGCTATAGCAATATCTTCATCACCGCTCCGAGTCCCGAAAATCTGAAGACCTTCTTCGAGTTTGTTGTCAAGGGTTTTGATGCTCTTGATTATACCGATCATGTGGATTACACTATCTTACAGTCTACAAATCCAGATTACAACAAAGCTGTAGTACGAATCAATATCTACCGTCAGCACAGACAAACTATCCAGTATATTCAACCACAAGATGCGCAGGTTCTCGGACAAGCTGAGCTTGTAGTCATTGATGAAGCTGCTGCTATTCCCCTTCCACTCGTAAGGAAGCTCATGGGGCCATACTTGGTGTTCATGGCGTCTACTATCAATGGCTATGAAGGTACTGGAAGATCATTGTCATTGAAGCTGATACAGCAGTTGAGAGATCAGTCTAGAGGTGGAGCAAAGCTGAACGATGATGAAATGGTTGAAAAGACAAACGGCAACGAAGGTACTATCAGGTCGAGCAGGTCTCTACGAGAAATCACCCTTGCCGAGCCGATTCGGTATGCTCCAGGGGATGCAGTCGAAAAGTGGCTAAACAGACTACTCTGTCTCGACGCAACACTTCCAAAAAGCAGGACCAACGTTCACGGAACTCCTCACCCTTCTACATGCGAACTGGTCCACGTGAACCGCGATACTCTCTTCTCCTTCCACCCTGTATCGGAAAAATTCCTTCAACAGATGATGGCTCTCTACGTAGCCTCTCACTACAAAAACTCTCCAAACGACCTCCAACTCCTCTCCGATGCACCAGCTCACCAACTCTTCGTTCTGATTCCTCCTGTCAAAGAATCAGCCACAACACTCCCTGAACCACTCTGTGTCATTCAAGTAGCCTTGGAAGGACGCATATCTCGACAGTCTGTTCTCAACAGTCTTAGTCGAGGTCAACGTGCAGGTGGTGACCTGATTCCTTGGCTCGTATCTCAACAATTTCAAGATAGCGAATTTGCCTCTTTAAGTGGCAGTCGTATAGTTCGCATTGCTACCAATCCTGAATACCTGAAAATGGGTTATGGATCGCGCGCTCTCGAACTTCTGACAGATTTCTATGGAGGAAAATTCGCATCCCTTTCCGAGGAGGCTTCAACCACAATTAGTAGCAACGAGCACATGCCGCGTGTTACTGATGCTGAACTTGAAAGTTCGAATTTGCTAGACGATAATGTTCAAGTCCGGAATATAAACACCATGCCACCTCTCTTCAGCCGATTGTCTGAACGAACACCTGATGCATTAGACTATATTGGTGTTTCCTATGGTCTAACTCAACAACTACACAAGTTCTGGAAACGACAAAACTTTGCACCTGTTTACCTTCGACAAACTCCCAACGATCTAACTGGTGAACACTCCTGTATCATGCTCCGACCACTTCGTACCCCTTCAAGCACCACCGATCCGAGTTGGCTAAGTGCATATGCATCTGACTTTCACCGTCGATTCCTCAACCTCCTCTCCTATCAATTCCGAACTTTCCCTGCCGTACAGTCCCTTAGTATCTCCGAGTCTGCCTCTACACCTTCCAAACAGAACCTCGCAACTACTACAGCGCCAACTCCATTGACTAAATTCGAGCTCGATCAGTTATTCAGTCCATTCGATCTTGCGAGACTTGACTCATATGCAAATAACATGCTAGACTATCATGTCATACTGGACCTTATGCCGTCAATAGCATACCTATACTTTACCAATCGACTTTCACAATCACCTGCCTTGGTATCTCTTTCTGGCGTTCAACAAGCTATCCTCCTCGCCATTGGCTTACAGAGAAAAGATTTGAATGATGTCGAAAAAGAACTTGATGTACCAAGCAGTCAACTTCTGGCAATGTTCATCAAAGTCGTCCGCAAAATCAGTACTGCATTCCGTACCATCCTTGAATCTGCTGTATCTTCAACACTCCCAAATGAATCAGCTGCAGTTGCACCTTCAACAAGCTTCGGAACCTCACGTGTTGTCGTAACATCAACCAACGGCACCACATCCTCAAAAATCTCTTCGAAACCAATCGCAAGTTCCACGGATAACATGGCCGATGAGGGCGACGATGATGACGAAGAAGCCACGAACCCAAGTCTCCGCGCCAAACAACGCGAACTAATCAACGCCCTCCCCCTCCACACTTACGAATTACCCTCCACCGAACACTCCAATGGAACCACAACAGCAGAACCAAACAACA
This sequence comes from Neophaeococcomyces aloes, assembly GCA_022813445.1. Classification (NCBI taxonomy): domain Eukaryota; kingdom Fungi; phylum Ascomycota; class Eurotiomycetes; order Chaetothyriales; genus Neophaeococcomyces; species Neophaeococcomyces aloes. The sequence goes on from JAKLMK010000100.1 coordinate 89,779, forward strand.
ACGACGACGATGCCCGATGGGCCGAGGCAGAACGACAAATCCAAGCAGGTGGAACCACAACCGTAAGCGTAAAGAGTGGTAAAAAGCGGAAAGCGGATCAAGACGATGCAGATGCAGATGGTGCTCAGCCTGGAAATGGTGAAGACAGAACGAGTACGAAGGAGAAGAAGCAGAAATCGAAAGATAGAGAGCGGGGTGGAAAAGGAGATGGGAGGAAGAAAGAGAAGCATAAGGCGAGGTAGGTAGATAGTGAATTAAGCAACAGGGACGTAGGCGTGGACCGTGATGAATGGGTGGATAATCACATGAAGTACGAGCTGACACGACATCTTCATGGAATAAGACTTTCTGTGCTAATGAGTACAGATGCGCACTTACTCCTCCACTTGACTCACCACCTCTATTCACTGTTCTTGTCTCTCCCCTACCTAGTTCTTGCTCCTACAGTTCTGCTCCATCTATTCCTCTCCTCCCATTCATGCCCAGAACCCTCTTTACGGTACATCCACCCACCCACTCTACGTATCTAAACGGCTAAACTAGAACGGATACAAGGACGAATGCAAGTACAAATATCAAAGACAGATAGATAGATAGACACATGCACTTAGAGAGGTGCTACCAAGTCTTTATACAGACGCGTACACTTACACTTACACGTCCATGTGCAACCCTTCACGAAAGCATAAAGCTAAGGGAAAGTTATGATCCATGTCCATGTCAATATTCATGACCAGATGTACATGTACATGTCCATAGTACATATTTCGTCAAAACCATACGCACGTTCTAGTCATCACTAATTAAGCGGGTAGGTAAGTGAGTAAGGTAACGCAGTAAAGATCTTTCAAATTTCGCGTTTGTCATTTCTCATCTCTCATCTCTCGTATGCTGTCTCTCGCTCACTCATCAAATGAAATGAAATGAAGCGATCAGCCTCCACCGTGCCTTTAACTAGTTCAGTTCAGTTCAGTTCAGTTCAGTCCAGCTGTCCTGCCCTTCCACTTCCCCATCCACCTCCACGGCCAACCATAGCCAAAACCACAACCACAATCAATCTAACCACTCCAAACCCAACTTCAAATCCCAAATCCAACTTTGAATCAAAACCTAGATTCGCAGATCCAGATCCCAAAAACTGATGTATCTCTCATTCGCACCACACCAACCACACCACACCACAGCACATCACATCACGATCCCCAACCCTAAAAGTCCAATCTAGGATCATAGTCCCCATCCTCATCGTCTTCATCTCTGTTCCCACTACCTCCACCAGCAGCACCACTACCACCACGAGCGGCAGAAGAAGAACCAGCGGAACCAGCATAAGTCGTTCGACGTCTCTTGTTCTTCTTGCCACTGCCACCAGCGGCTTGAGTTTGAGTTTGAGTTTGTGCGCCAGTGGTTGCTGCGGTTGCTGTTGCTCGAGTTCTTTTCGTTCCTTTCTTTGGTGGTGCTGGCATTGTAGCTGTTGCTGGTGCTGGTGCTGCACCGGAGCTCGTACCATCTTGATCGCCTCGCAAATAAGCCGCGTAGCCGTGTTGCTTCTGCTTCTGGTTCTGCTGCTCCTGCACACCAGCACCACCAACATTAAGTCTCAACTTCGTCTTCCCCACTCTCTTACCCTCACCATCAGCCTCTCCATCCTCCTTTACCCCCACACTTCCACTCCTAGTCTCACCCCAATCCCAGTCCTCCGGTACATCCCCACCTCCATAAAACCAACCCAAATCCCCTCGTCTACCGCCCTTCCCATCCAAATCCCAAACCCCATGCATCACCACCATTCCAGCGGGATCTTCTGGATCACAAAACGTAACATACTTCCCAAACCGACTTTTCCGGGTCCTGACGTCTTTGATTGTGCGTGCGATATAGGATGCTACGTGGTCGTCCATGCGTGTTCGCTGGTCGAGGGTTGCGTGGGGGAGATGGCGGAATGTGAAGCCTCGGGAGGAGGAAATTTCGCGGGAGGAGAGGTGTTTTGGCATTGGAGAGGAAGTGGGAGGGTTGGTGGAGCTTGGGAGTTTGAGGGTTAGGATTTGGTGCGGGGGGAAGGTGGCGGAGGGTTGTTGTGGTTGTGGTTGTGTTGGATGAGGGTGCTGTGGAGAGTATGGTCCTGTCGGGGTTGGTGTTGCTGGTGATGGCCAAGCAGGTATGATAGTTGCCTGCTTATTGTTTGGGATTGATAGTGAGGTCTGATTCGGAGCTATAGTTTGTGGAACGGTGTTGTATGGACCGAATTGAGATGGATGTTGCGCGAGAGAGTGTCTGTTCATGGGTAGTATAGCTTGTGGTTGATGGTATTGGCTTTGTGTATGACCATGCATATGCGGATGTATCGGTTGAGTTCGTGGTGGATAAATCATGTTTTCTGCACCAATGTATGCGATACGTTGGACTGTTTCGACCAATGCTGGAAAGTTACCACTGAATCGCTGGATGAACATACTTCCTAGGACGGAGCCATGAACACCTGTTGGTGGAATTGCGGCGAGAATCTCCGCATCTGATGGTTGTCCAAAGGCGGGACTAGTAGGCATTGGTGTCTGAGTTCGTGGAGGAGGTAATGTCATACTGGCGATCGCCGGTGGTTGTTGAACAAGTTGGGCGGTAGCCGGGATAATGATGGGTGTCAACACAGCTGCTGCTGCCGCTGCTGGAGTTTGAGGCTCTGATGACGGTCGTCGTGTACCCATACCTGCTTGAGGCAAGGACTTTTTGTTTTTGGCATACCATTCTTCGAAGCCTGCTTTGAATCTTCTGAGTTCGATATTCCGATCTTTGCTGCTGAAATCTAGTTGAGTGAGACATTCTTTGATGTCATTCCATCCAGACAAAGTGCCTGCAATGAGTGGTAGCTGGTGTTTCGTGAACATCTCATTTAGCCATGGTCGATATTGTTGGTCAATGTAAGCTTGTTTTGCTGTTGACTCCTGATCTTTCTGGTCTGCCATTGCATTGTACTCAGAGGCTTGCTCTTGTTCGATTGAAGATGGAATTGATGAGCTAGGGTTCTTCTCTTGGATTCTAGGATCTGTGACGATCGATTGCAATTCTGACGCAGATCTTGAATCTTGAGCAGATTGTGGTGTAGAGACTGGAGCAAGGTTCACTTCAGCATTCAAAGGACTCAATTGGTGTAGACTGGGACTTGGAGTTGGAGACTGTAGCAGAGAGGGAGTCGCTGCATTGAAATGGTCGTAAGAGAAGTCTCTGGAGTACTGCGCGTCAGGTTCGCGACTGTCTGTGACGATTTTGGTATCTGGCGACTGGGCTGCGTTTGCAGGATAGACTTGTGCTCCAAATCCAGACGTCAATAGTGTTCTCAACTTGCCTTGTGCAATACCAATTCTCTCCTTCATCAAACGAGCATCATGTCCATATCTGATCTTGTCTGCTGGAAGAAATGTCTTGGACATAGCCTGTCTGATTTGAACAACACGTGTCATATAGCTGTGAACTTGCTCTAGTAGTCGTCTTGCTTCTTCCACGTGTGAATCAGAATTTTTCTGGGTAGTGCTGGAGTTGAAGTCTTCGGCTTCCAGTCCTCGAGATGTGAAACAAGCAATCAGAGCATTTTCATCTGTGGCGAGAAGAACGTCTTTGGCCAAGTCGAAAATGGCATCTTTGGCAAGCTTAGGTGTCTCCTCTGTTGATTGCTCCTCTTCATCAATGACTTCCACTGAGCTAGAATCGCTGGTGAGATCAACTTGTTCAGCTTCTTCGACATCATCTTGTTGAGTTTCGGTTTCAGAGTTACCATTTTCAAGTCGAGAGAGTTGTATTTCAGTCGCCAGTGCAAGAAATTGATTTGCACGCTCCCGATAGAGGTCAATGCGAGCCAGAGTATTCTTCTTCTGAACGTCCTTCGTGAAATGAGCATACAAGCGTTGAAGTTTCTTGACCTCCTCTCGTGCCTCCTGAACAGCATAAAGACTGTACATCAGGAAATTTCGGCCAACAACGGTAGGCTTAGGTGATGTTCGACTCCAATCTTTGACCTCAATCTTGTCCTTGCCAAGGTTGGACAGAACTTCATCCAGCAAAAGCTCACCAGCTTCAAAGTCCTTTTCAGCAACTCTGTCATTGATCATTTCCATTGTGACACCTACTGCTGCGAGTTCAGCGTTGGTGACAGCAACTGGGTCTTTGCCCTCACGAGCAAATGGTGCTTGCTGTTTACTTGGGCCTTGAGCTCGCTTTCGACCACGTTGCTTGGGTTGTTCATCACTACCAGAAGGACCAGTTTCCGCTTGGATGAGTACTCCGTCAGGTCGTGGGTAGTAGCCTTCTTTGATAGCTGTATCCCAAGACTCACGCATTTTGTCAGTGACCCATTTCAATAGTTGTTCTCGTAGAGTATCATCTTTGACCTCAGTTGCCCATGTACCCCATCTCAACGCATATGCTTGGATGTGAACATGAAGAGGCGCACCTTCTGGTGGTACAACATCTGGTCGTACTGAAGGCATACCACGATGTGGCTTCGGAGGTGGCCATGTCGGAGATACGGACCAACCAGACCCTGCTGCTTCAGGTGTTTTGCATGTTCGGCCTCGTAGGGGAGGCAACTCGGCGATGGGACGGTATTGAGTGAGATCAGTGGTTGGTACTGCATCTGTCATGTCAACATCTTGCATCAGCCTGCTGCCATCACCGATAAGGCTGTTCATGCTCGATGGCAGTGGTGTTGCAGTAGTAGGTGATCGTTGAATTCGGGATAGCTGGCTTGACCCACGGACATTGGGAGTATCAAACTCATCGATATCCATGGCTGAGTCAAGGAGAACATGGCTGTTGCTGCTGTTTTCTGCTGCCGCTTGTCCAAGTGTAAAGACTTTGCTGCCGTCTTGACCCAAACGGTAAGTTGACTCAACAGCGTTGGTCGGATCTTTGCCAGATGAAGTACCTTTTGTGTCACCAAGCATGTCCTGGTCGTTAATCATAGGCAGGTAACTGTTGTCTTCCGGATCGTCGAAACCATGAAAGTCGACGTCTCCTAGAATTCCTGGCGGCTCTGCGACAGCCTTTGTGTGTTCAGCAATCTCAGTCTCAGCGATATTTTCCGAATTCACTGATCTTCCTGAAGTCTCTGCATCAGCTTGTGCATGTCGGGCATCCTCAATCTCAGCAAGATCTCTGAATATCCTTGGCATCTCGTTGACCATTGCATATCGTGTCTTTTTAGTCCCAGCGACGTTTCCCGGCCTTGCTGACATTTCTGCGCCCACTTCTGTATGTCCCGTATCGTTAGTCTCAACAACTTCTCTGAAGATTTTCGGCAT
>JAKLMK010000101.1:0-91381 GCA_022813445.1 Neophaeococcomyces aloes
TACGAGAAATACCATCTAATACAAACATCCAACCAACTACGCCGGTACTAACTATGTCGCTAGGGAGAAGCATGGATTATCAACGCCATAGGAGCCGGCTTTGTAGGTTTTGCCCTCGGCGGCTGCGGCGACATGTCACTCACATACCTCCAAGACTCATATCAATACGTACGTCCCACAGAAATCATCACCGCCCACACCTATCCTACTCCCTTAACCCAATATACCTACCTATCCTTTTGACTAATCTTTACAAAACAGATCCTAGGCGACGCCCTAGTAGGCGTAGTATTCATCCGTAACGCCTTCAGCACAGCGCTAATCTTCGCCGTGCCAGCCTGGCAAAACAACATGGGTACATACAACATGTTTATTGTCGTGGGTGTGATTTGTGCTGTTGTTGTGCTGACGTCTGTCCCTTTTGTTGTTTGGGGACGGAGGTGGAGGGTTAAGCTGGCGGGGTTGTATTTTGAGTTTGCGGAACGGCAGTATTAGAGGGCTGTTTCTAGTGTACTGTACTATTCTGTACTGTAGGTAGGTACCTTAGATACCTTGGTTTGAATGTGGATAGCGGGGGTATGTAAAGATGTATACATACATACGTGTCTACGTGTAGATCTGGTACAGGATTTGATTTACATATACTGTATGTTTTTACGCTACTTTCTCCCATAATCCCTCGCTAACATCGCTTGTTCTCACTCAACTACGCTCGATATCATTCGATCTGATCTGGTCAGAGAAATGCACAACCCTCAAAAATCCACTTGGCCTCCCATCCCTAAATCTACCCAGCACCATGACCATCGTGCTGTCCCTTGCAATCTTGCCAACAACCTTGTTCCGCGCATCTGGTACGCGAGACTGTGTGATCGGGTGCTGGCATTTGAATTGCCATTGCTGGGTATTGGGGTTATCTTCTATTTCTTTCGCGTTTGTGATCTCGATGTTTGAGTCTGTGATTTCAGTGCCGTCGATGAAGATTTCTAGGTTTATGTCTTGGGACGATAGTGGTGTTGGTGCTGGAGTTGAGAGACCTCGTGAACCGTTGGTGGTTGGTGATGCTATGATGTTAATGCTCACTGTGCCTTGGATGAATACTAATGCTGTAGCGTTTGCTTGCGCCGTGACGGTGCATGTAGATACTGATAAGACGGGGCGAGGTCGAGAGTCAGATGCAGATGCCATGTGCTGCTGCAGAGCTATGATATCAGATGCAAGTGGTGGTGTTCGAGGTGGTGGAATTCTTCTTTTTGTCGTCTGCTCATATGCATACGCGACTTTCAACAGGTCGATGTCCTCGTAAGCTCGGCCTAGAAAGGTCAAGCCCATCGGCATGTTTGAATCAGCTAGCATGCCTGCTGGAACTGTTACACTGGGTATCCCGACGTGTCGTAATGCGCGGTTGCCATGGCTGTATTTCACACCATCTTTCCAGGCGTGTTCCGCGCTTGTGGTGGATATATCGGCGTCGGCGTGTGCGATATCGCCTGCAGCGGGGAAGACGACGTAGTCGATTTTGTGCGAGGTAAGCCAGCTTTCGAAGTAGTGTTTTCGAATTGCTTCTAGGGCTTTTACGGCGGCTTCCAGGTGTGGGACGTTGTAGATGAGGCTTTTGCTGGAACGGGTTGTTGCTGTTGGTGAGGTGGTATCTCGGATGTAGCTGGCTAATTTTGACCAGTGAACTGCGTTGGCCGGTTCGGTGAACTTGACTTGAGGATCATCGGGTGGGAGATGAGGAAAAATTTGTTTCGGATTGATGTTCGTCAGTGACGGGTAATTTGGGTCATTGTTCTGCTCGAGAAAGTCTTCCCATGCGTGGGCGATTAAGGTTCCACGCTCAGCGGCATACCAGTATTTGGGTAGACCGAATGAGGGCAGATTTGCGTTCTCACCTTTTGTTAGTAGTTCATCATATGCTCGCGTTATGGGGAAGTCTTGCACGACCTCGACCACTGCACCTGCAGCTTCAAGATCGGCGCGTGCTTGAGCCCATAGAGGTTCTATTGCTTTGGATACATATGGTCCTTGTTTTGTCTGCTTTATGTACATCTCAGGAACTGCGATTCGTTTACCATTTAGGTAATTCACGTCTTTGATGGTGGAGAAGGGTCTTCGCAGATTTGACCAATGCATAGGTGGAACAACAAAGGACTGGTCTCTCCAGAAGTCACCGGTGGTCTCGGGATCTTGAGCGGTAATGACATCCAAGACGGCGAACAAATCATCCATCGTGCGAGTATGTGGTACAACGACATCACAGGTTGGATAGAGTGGCCAATTTCCTCGAATAGAAATAAGCCCTCGGGAAGGGGTGTAAGCTATTAGAGCATTGTTCGATGCGGGTGATCTACCGGATGAAACGGTTTCTTCACCCATGCCAAAAGCTGCAAAGGAAGCTGCAGTAGAAACGCCGCTACCGTTTGAGGAACCTGATCCAAAAGCGGCAGGTAGATAATCTAGGTTATATGGGCTTTCAGCACGTCCATACAGACCTCGAATCATTCCTCCGTATGCCATTGGACACATATTGGTTTTACCGATTAGAACAGCACCAGCATTCCTCAATGCTCGAACTGTAAAGGCATCTTCATTCGCTACAAGCCTCTGAAATGCTTCTGAGCCACTTGCTACGGTCATGCCTTTGACTTTGTAGCTATCTTTGACGGTGAAAGGGATGCCATCGAGGGAGCCAAGCGTTGTACCAGTCGCACGTCGATCATCAGCTGCTGTAGCTTCGTCGAACACATTTTCGTTGATCAGAGGTATTGAGTTGAGTTCAATATTCCTGCAGTCGTAATTGCTTATGCGTAGGAGGTATTTGGCGACTAGATCGACAGAGGTCAATCTTTTTGATGACAAGGCGGCCGCTAAGCTGTCAATGCCGGCGTCCACAATACTATCGACTGAAGACATAGTGCAGAGAGCGCGTGATTTCCAGTTTATCAAATAATTTTGAATAACTGCGATGGTCTCTCGGTATTGAAGTGGGATAGATATAGCATCAATTCAGCCAGGGAAACCCTTTGCTGCTAGATGAGACATGATATGAGGTGAGGCAACAAGAGGGAAATCACGATTCATACAATGTTCATGGACATACCTGCATTCTGGCCACCAACATCATCTCAGTGTGTCAATTATGGTCCCAGCCAGCAAAACTCTCTGGTGCACTCCATGCTTTGGCAAGTGAAAGAGTTGAGGAAGCCGCGGAGTGCAGTCACAGGGCGTAGGAATATAAACAGTACATCTCCGTTAGCAGTTCGTTGGACGCTGCATGAAATCCTCCGTCTCCGCAACGCGCTTTACCGTTGTAGGAATGTCAAGCCGAGGCGGAAACTCACCTCTTGACTACCATGTCGACGATATCCAAATATCTTCATCCAGATATGAGGCCCGCGCATGCCGTGGACCATGCTCATCGTCGAACTCCTACAATGCCGTCACACAATGCGCGAAACATATATCCCACCTCATTCTGAGGTACAACACACCCCCATGACCGCCGTATCTTTGCTAAAGCAACACTACCTCCAAACCATCTCTAATTCATCAACTCTCAAAAGATGGCGATCCTAAATCTCGACTTAGACAACGACAGCAAGCTCGTTAACGCCGACGTTCCCCAACAACATGCTCGTTACACCCTGCTTCCTGAACATGCTCCCCATTCACATACTCTCATGGCATATCCTAGCATTGAGTCAGCAGACGATGAACCACATCTCCACGCCCTGCAATCTGAGATCGTCGGCATTGCCAATGCCATCTCCCGTTTCGAGCCTGTACATTTGTACACACGCGATGAACTGATCGATCAAGCCAAATCGCAAACATCATCGAACGTCATCGTGAAACCAGCTCTACTAAACGAATTATGGATTCGAGATAGCGGTCCAGTCTACGTCCGCAACGCCTCCACATGCCAGCGAACAGCAACAAACTTCAACTTCAACTACTGGGGCAACAAACTACCCTTCAAAGGCGACGAGCATCTAGCCACGCGTATCATACAGCAAACAAACGAGCAATCAATCAAATCGCGTCTAACCATGGAGGGCGGCGCCATCGAACACGACGGACAAGGCACATTCCTCGGCGCAGAAAGCTGCATAATCAACGATAATAGAAACAAAGGCTGGACAAAAGCCGACATCGAGACCGAACTCAAAACCATCCTCGGCGTAAGCCACTTCATATGGATCCCCGGCATAAAAAACCACGACATAACAGACTACCACATCGACGCGCTAGCCCGCTTCACAGAACCAGGAGTTATCCTCCTAAGCAAACCATTCCCAACCGCGCCATCCATCGTGCATAAAGCTTACGACGAAACACGCACCATCCTCCAAAACAGCAAAGACGCAAAAGGTCGCTCCCTAACCATCTACGACTGCGAAGAACCAGACACTACTGCCCTCGGCCCACCAGATGCAAATAACGAGGTCGTCGCATCATACGCGAATTACTTGCTTGTCAATGGAGGCGTGATAATACCTAAATTCGGACAGGAGGAGCAGGATAGCAAGGCGTTGGGATTGTTTAAACGGCTGTTCCCGACGCGGGAGGTCGTGCAGGTTAAGATTAATATGCTGCCTAGGACGGGGGGTGGCATACATTGTGCTACGCAGCATGTGCCTTTATAGTGTTTACTTTTTCCGATTTGATAGGAATGTGGTATTGTTTTATTCGTAAAGTGGTGATTCGTAGCGTTGCGGCAATGCAGCGCTTAGGATGGATTATTCAGGAAGAATGGCGTCACGCATGATGGAACAAATGCAATTCCATTTCCTGCTCAATGTACGTGTGTGTACAGTAGTACCTAAACATGGCCCAACCTCCACAACACAAGCGATAGCCTTTTCTCCCATGCTCTCCGCCTCTCACTGTATTCAGTCATGCCCTTCCACTCACCATACCTCTACGACCAAGAACCATTCACTGCTGCGATATCCAACCTCATTCGTAACTCAAACGTATTTCACTTGCCTTGATCCGATGCCTGTGTTGTTATAGCACCAGCTTTTCGTGTGTGTAAGTCATAACGTGAGTTGTCCTTCGGGTAGGTAGATCGTTTTCGAACAACACATGTACTTATCTCTACCTGGTGTTTGAATGAGGAGGGCAGTGACATGACATGGACGATGGGCCATGTATGTACACATGGAGTATGGGGTGAAGCCATTTCTGTATTGTAGAGTCAGCTGTGGTTATGTTGATGTTAATGTAGTTCCGTTATGCAATATGGCGAGTACAGTAGAACGTGTTGTCCATTTCCCACGAGGTTCGGGTATGGATCCGGAAATGTGAAAAGATCGAGGCCGTTGAGACCAATTTTTATGATGGGATGAATGATGAGCAGGACAGGACATAATTGAATAATGCTCGAATTTCGACGAAATTTCATCTGTCAAAAGTAGGTATTGCATGAATCCCTGCCGCACCCATGTGGTTCGAAGCGTGTGTGCATGGATGAGCTACGTCCAATACTGCCCCATAATCGGTGTCCTCAATTTAGCACCCTATACATTTCCATATCCTGGTAGAAGTCGAATTTGTCGCGTAAAGTCATTTTACTCCGTAAGGAAGTTCAAAACATCCATCATTCGTCCCTTACATCGTAGCCGTGGTGAAGGAATAATTACCCCACAAAAATTCATAGTCCTCGACAATACCGCCTACCAGATCTAGAACTGGCTTACCCTTAAGACTGTTAACGACCTTTGTGATAGCACTCTTGGTAACATTTTCGTAGAAAGCACCGCGCATGCCCCACCATGCTAGATTCCAACCTCGTTTGGTGAATTCTTCTTGTTCTAATACGGACAAGCCATTTCGTCCACCACCAGGTGAACGTGATATCAGATCTTGTTTGGCAAGTTGACGAGCGAAGTACTCGATGGTCACACCAGTCAACCACGGTCCCCAAACTTTCTTCCATTTTGTCCCTTCATAACCGTATCGTTGAGCGACTCGTTGCATGAGAAGTGCGTAGATGACTGGACGAAGAATGTATAGAATCTCCGCTGCTTGGCCTCGATACGAGGTGAGGCGGTGCATAAGTTGTTGGACTGGTCGAACGTCATCTGGTGTGATGACATGTTTCAACAGGTAAGCCGATATGGCATCTGGCGTTGGCATTGTAGGCATAGTAAAGCCAGTTCTAGGCATGGAGAATGGTTCGGCAGGATTGTGATGTATTTGTACTTTACCAGAATCTGATAGAGGTGGTGTTGGCATACCGACGTCGCCAAACGCGTCCTTTGGTTCGAAAGGAATTGGTTCGAGAAGTTGCATCTCGTCGTCATGAAACTCTTCCGTCGGTTCTTCAGGCTCGATTATAGGAGCAAAGTCCTCTCGTAGTGGTAGTGGAGGGCTGACAAGAGGTCGTGAATTGGTCAGACGTAATAGAATCAATCGACAAATTGCCTTGAATGACTCCAAAAAGACGACCATTTTCCATCGTGATCTCTCTCCACCTCCTCTTCGAGCGATCATTTCCCATAGTAATTCTGTGTATTGAGCCACCTTCATAAGGGTAGCTATCTTTGTATATAATGAAGATTTATCGGACCAAAAAGTGGTGTATCTTGCATGAGGTGAGGTCTTCGATTGGGGTCTTTTGAGAGCTGGTTCTTTCGACAGCGTTGGAGATGATGAGATTAGGTTTGCACGCTTCTTAAGTAGATGATCATGATAGATGGAAAGTAATTGAACGAAAGTGTGGACAGATTCAGAAGCCAGTTCTGCATCTTGAAGACGTGCGCCAGGAAGAAGATAGGTAGCGGATCGTAATGTACTCTCGACTTGCGAGACTGATTGCGAGTTGGAGGCGACATATTCAGCATATATCTCTGGTAGGTGAGTGACCTGATATGTTATTTGAGAGGACGCGGCAGTGATTGATCTTATCGTCGCGTTGACATTTCGACGTATCGCGGGGGCAGCCATTGCTGCCAGTATGCTTGAAGAACCAGTAGATCGACGGTTTCTCTGACGCAGCGTCAATAGAGTTGAGCTTGTTGAGATAGTAGGTAGTCCGGTGAAATGGATTCGGATGTTGAAGTGATTGCGGTGGTGATGTGAAGTAAGGAGATTAATCATCGACCGCGATCGTCGAATGATTGGTGGGCATGGAAATGCATGTGGTTGGTGAAGGATTGCCAACCGAGGCTCAAATACCCGAAGTCGCGTCGTTCTCGTGTGGGAGTGTGATCAATCAAAGACAGGTAATTCAATACTCAATTCGTTTTATGCAATGATTCAGGAAGCAAGCAAGTCAACTACACGAAAGAGTCCTCAATGGACAAGTGAAGTTAAGTACATAGGCATACCTACTCAAGGTTGATATGCTGCACGTGAAGGACTTCACCAAGGCTTATGATTGTCACTAACATCAACAATTCATGCTTACATTCGCTGTTATTCTCATTGATGCTGCTTCCATTCATAAGAGTCAACTCTACCAGTTCCATCCGTTCTGAAATTTATGTGTGCCTCTTTAGCTCATTATAACCATGACAGGACCTAAATCTTCATCAACACAATCGCGCAGTCGCCAGCAGCCTAAGAGGACGCCTATGCTTACCGCTTCTCGAACATTTGGTCAGAAATCACCAATCGTTGACACAGATATACAAGCCTTCCTCAAGTCATGTATGAGTGCCGATTCATGGAATAGTTACACAGACGAGGAAAAGAACGGTATCATCCAGAGCCTGCCCCCAACCAGACAGCCGAAAAACAGTCCTGCTCAGACTCAAGACAGACTGCGTAGAGCAAACGGAAACGACCAGCAAGACAAGGGGTCTGTACCTGAGTCAACAGAACAAGACGAACACGTGCTGGTCAAACCTCCACTCCTACCTTCATTTATCTCCTCAGATCCATATCTGAAGCGCGCAATCGCAAGGTTCAAAAGAGACGTAGCAGATGGATATTACGAGAAAACATGGCAAGACAAAGCAAGAAAATCTCACCAGGATCGACATAAAGGCAAATTCGATGCTTATCTCAAACAGCATACCGAGGAGATGTTCGTTGACGTAGACGATGAGAGTGAAGAGGACAATGCTGATGAGCTTGGAAGTGATGGAGAGTATACTGAGGGTAGGAGAGGCGGCGTAAAAAAGGTCAAAATGAACGGAAGTATGACTGATAATGGCAGAGGTCCAGTCGACGCCACGAGTGGTGAGAATACAACAAAAGCGAACATGACTGAAAGGAGAGCGGCTGTTTCAGTCAAATAAGTGATGAACGATTACCAAGAAGTGTTTGGCGTGGGAGACATAATCACTTCTTTTCAACCACCAGGAGGAAGATGACGAACTTGATAGACTGTTATACCCTGCACAAATGCATTTGCAATTCATCCGTGCATAATTCGGTCACTTCAACAGCGCAGTACCCATTCAAGCACACGTCGTTTTATGCCACATCACCTTGAACAAGTGTGCCTCATCCGGTTCCGCTACACGCATCATACCATTCAATACTACCACTATCCAGCAGTCTCGGATACATAGTTAGACAACGAAACGATCATAATCAACACAATACCTCGCTTTCTCTCTCCATATCTCCCTCCATCTGTTCATAAATACAAAAGCACTGTGACGCGTGAAGCTACTATAAAGATCAAGGATATCCGGTGGCGACAGAACAAGCTGACACATGAAAGCACCAGTGATGAGAATGCATGTGTGCGAGGTTTGTATGAGAACAAGGAGGTTATCTGCTGCCCCTTTCAAGCCTCAGCCTTGGGAAATTTTTGGAGAATGTAGGCCATTCACACTTCCGTGGAAAAGGAGGAAAGGGGCAATTAGCTTACTAAGACAACGTTCATGAAGGGGAAGAATCTGAATCTCAGGGGGGTTATAGCTCAATAGCAGCTCGACGTGTCATCACTGGTCGAAGTTTCGACGATGCTGTGCAGGCCGGTCAGTGTTGGGGTTTGCTGTGGAAAGAACAGGCAGGCGCGGCACACATGATACAGGGATCTTGTATAAGTCCATGCTGCTGGTAGTGGTGTCTTTCCAGACTTTTCTGCCAGGTGTGTGGACGTAGTGATATCTCCTGTTAGCAGGCAGATGTAGCCGACAAGAATTGGGTATCAACCGTATTCAACCTGGGCAAGTGGTGCTGAGTGCGACACAGGGTAATGTTGAAACATGTCAATCCGAACACACGACTTGAACCTGGCTTTCTGAATACTTGATCGACGCTTAGTATAGCATCGAGTCAAGACTAGAGAGTTTGACTGCCCTGTCAAGGATCAATAATAGATATGATTACGGTATCAAAATTGACCTGAGGCTGAACTCCCGAGCTCTTACCGCTTCTCGACTTACGCACCTGTGGAATGCGATATTGCACTCTAGGACCAAGTCTGGCATGACGTTCTGGCGTATATCCAACGTTGTGACAATGCGTGGTACCGAGAGGATTCGAAAAGGATCAGGCAGTCAAGGATAATGACCTCACAAGCCGCAATTAAACCTGCAATGCTTCATACAATGTCCTAGGACAAGTAGTGATACCAGGGTTTCAGTGAATATGCATGTTTCGCTTCCGCGACGAGCCAATCTGATGTTGTGGTGGCGGGTATGACTAGCCTTGTTTGTATGCATGATATTTCGGTGTAATCTCGAAGCGAAGAAGAATAAGTTTGTGGCATGTTCTCCAGTAACGGTGAATGATGTGTTTGGTGGCTTAGCAGAAAGGCAAGAAAGGATCAAAAGTATAAGCGGCACAGCAGGGTGTGGTTCGATACGGGTTAGAGAACTGGTTTAATGGAAAGATAGTACTAGAGTGAGTTTAAGGCTTGAGCCGTGTGTGGTCCCATTCAAATTTAATGTCAGACCACCAGGAACAAGGTGTGCTGCACAGTAGGGTCAATAAAGCGATAGGATCATGCTTCAATCGTCAGTACTCGACTGAATGATGCATGTTAATTTGGTCGCTGCCGTACTTTCTGGTGTTTACTGCTCTAGCCAATGTGTGAGATACTATGAGGTAGACTGTTGTTCAGAGCTAATTCCGCTGATTTTTCTGGAAGACGAGATGTTAGCGCCAAGACGCAATCTTCAGCTCAACGCCAACACTATTGAGGTATTTTTGTGAGGACCTTGTGCTTCTTCTGGAAACAACACATCACAGCAAGACATAAGCTTTCCGCCAAATGTAGGTGACGCGCCATACTTGGTAGGTGCTGGCTGCTTCACCTGTTCATGGATCGCTATTAGCGCTTGGTCAGACCATATTGGTTAAACAAGCCGGCGGAAACTCTAGCAAGAGCCGCAAGCGAGGTTAAACATCTTGGCTTGATTGGTAGAAATCATGCGTGATTGATAGTGCCTGCATAGTTCGAGGCAGCCGCGGTGGAGCCGAATCACTTCTCCGTAGCTTCTGGAAAGCATTTTCTTCCACAGTACGGAGTACTGCCCTGAATTCCATACGTGTGTTAGGCTGTACAACTATGGCAGGGATGAATGTGTGCCACAATTCGGTCGGTATATTTCCCACGCAATGGCACTCGCAACGTAAGTTTGAATAAGAGTTCTGCCAGTGTACAAGTATGGAATGGCTTGAACTTTCGCGGAATAGCAGGCAATGTACACAATATGATGGACTATCGTTAACCATGAGAAAGATGCTAAGCAGGAGGCCCTCCCTCAAAGCGTGACGGACAGTTGCTGCGAAGAACGAGCCTGATGATCGTTGCCCCGGTTCTTGCTGAGAGAGGCTTGCATGTCAGTACCGAGTTTGAGTAGACAGCTGAGTAAGAGAGCTCTGATGGGTACCAAGTACGTCACGAGGGCGGCGGACTGGCGCAGGAAGCTTGAAAGCAGGGGAGTGCTTGCTTGGTACTGTAGCGGTAAATGTCCGGTGCTTTCCAATAACGCTAGTAGCGCGAGATGCAGCCAAGAACTGCCAGTGAAGTCCACACTGACGCCTTAGATGATATCGGCACATGGGTGTGCTCACCATCTCTCTCATACCACTATAATGGTCAGTGCTAAACGCCTTCACAAGATATCGGCAGAGCAGGGCGTAAGACTAAAATAACAACAACGATGACGTGGAGATTATGAATTACGATACACATTTTTATGCAGGGTTTGTGTTTCGGCCACAAGGGTTCGGTTAGAACGACCGGCGATGTTGTGAGTCGTGTGCACATTACTGTAAAGGTGGATGACGGATGAGGAGCGGGAATTTGAATGAGTGGTGTAGCCCTAGCAGTGAAGTCTGAATAAGCTGAAACACAGCGTCACATGCATATTCTTGAAAGCGTTACTTGAACTCACTGCAAGGATTATAAACTCGGTGATTAACCGGCTTGCTCACGAACATGCGCAAGAAACAATTCGCATCACTACCGAGTACAGCATACTACGACGGCTACGTAAGTTTACCGGGACATTACTTCACTGGCCTCAATGGGATACCAAGCATGATCTAATTGAAGTCATCATCAGCTCCGTGGAGAAGCGCTGGTCGAAAGGACACGGAAAGTAGTCGCCGATATTGCTTTCGGGCTTCAATTTAATGCGGTATAGTATGATGCAGGAAGGAAGACAAACGTCTTTCTAGAAGGACCAAAAGAAGCAAACTGGAGCGATTGGAGACGTCGCTTGTTCACTAGCTAACACGGAGTCCATGTCGAACAAATAGTCCGATCTCGGGCTGGCGGCAGTAGCGGGACGTTTCACTTTCGCTTGCATGGAACAGGTCAAGTGGTTCGGGCATTAGACCAGATCTGTCGACTCATGCGTGATGAGTGGCATTTGATTGTGATGGTCGGGATGAAACAGATGCACCACGATGGAACTTGCATCTGCCTCCAGTCTGCTTATAGCTGATGCGAGGTTCTACCGTCTACCCGAGCACACCTGTTCGCAGATTTGACCTTCTAGCGTCCCCCACCGGGTCTTTCCATTGATCTACAGAAGATGAGATGGCGCCGCCTCGATAATGCTTGGTTCATGACCGAAGCTGATGCTCCGAACAAGACGCCATGCAGCTCGAGCCTCTTGTCTAGTGCAATGTATGCAATTAGTAGACACATCACAAGGAGAAAACTGCTTTTGCCACGCGAGATTGACTAAATGGCTGAACATCAGCCATTGACGATCAAGAGTTGACAGCGGAGTATCGAGTGGCGCAGCCCACGATACTCTTCATGGTGATCCTGCTTGTTGTTGTCAGGTGCGATGCGAAAGGTCAGGTTTCAGAAGCCAACTGCGCAAACGGCATTGCGTGGACAACTACCTTATATCGCGACACGTGGCGGCTGGTGCTCGTTGATCAACGTTCGTTGGATGATTATCTACCCAACACCAGCCACGTCACAAGCGAGAAGATCAATGCAAGAGTGGTGAAGCGCAACGCATGCAATTAGCGGTGAATACACCGCTCTGACTAACTGAAGGTCTTGCATTCATGAACACCTGCACCCATAGCCCGCCGTGTTGAGTGACCACTCAAGAACATAGTGAAGCGAGCTGGTAAAGCATAATGATAGCAAACAAGTGCATTGTCGTCATCTGCTTGTGCTGGCGCCAGTCATGGGATATGCAGTCTTCCACGAACCATGGAGATCACGCTGCATGAGACAATCTGATATCGAGCTGCAGATGGCGGTCTAGAGTAGCTCAGCAGCAGGAATGATCTTACGTAGATGGTCGTTGCTTCTGAATGCGTATTTCGAAGCAGCATCAATATGCCTACTACAAAGGGAAAGTGTTTACAAGTTGCGCAAGTGCCGAGTGGCCCGCTTCCATCATTTGCCCCCACGGCGGCACCAGGTACTGATATGCCACTTGTAAGTTATTCCGTTCATTAAACTCACTTTAGCGACGGGTAATTCATGGCAAAAGGATCAAGAACTAACTTCACCGCTTAACTAAAAGCTAGTAGTAGTCATTCTTTTAACTTTCGTTTGGGCACCAACAACATCCCCCGACCTAACTCACAATGCTGCCGCGACAACACGACCAGTCTTCACTGGTGGCGGCACGATTCGAAACAGACTGTGCTTCTAGTGCGGTACTGGTCAGGACTTGAATACCCACATCATCACTCATCTGACTACCAGTAATCAGACCGCCACCTTCGTCGAGGGGAGCTGAGGCAAGTAGTGCGCGTTTGCAACGTTTACTGCAGCCCAGTCCATGCTGAACATGCGAGATCGGCTGTCGAACCAGGCAAACTAGCTTGCAGAACAACCTCTATCAAGTTGTTCTGCACTCCCATTGTTGCGTCTGAAACCTTATCATGCACACAGAAAATGAGAAAAGTTTGTTGTCGTCTAAGCGAAGGAAGTTTCAAAAGAACGCGTGTTAATAATGCCACGAACTGGCTCCATACCTAGGGTTACCAGTCTTGATACTCCCCTACACCGGGGAATCGTCTCCTGCACGGTCCTATTCTGCTCTTGGCACTACTCGTCCTCCCTGTGGATGACGATGCCCGATTAAACGCCTCGTCCGAATCCCTCACTAACCTTACTAACCCATCCCAGAAATATGTTCCATCCGGGACCGACCACTCATCTAGCGTACATCTACACCATCACTTCCTATTGCTCTAACCGGCGTCATATTTCTGACCTGGCTGGCGCTTCAACCTTCTTACTCAACAACCTTCCGTCATTCCTAAGCCCGCATCTCATGTAAGTCACCGGAGACCCATAAATCTCCTGAATACGACGACCCTCATACCTTACTTCCGCTCCCCAGTACTTTGCCTAATACATTCCCGCAGTTTACCAGAAAACTTGGCCACTACTCCGACAAGACGTAGGAGCCTAGTTTCGAGCCAATCTTGCAGGGTTCCATCCCGTTGACCGATTGTTGATCATTAACATCTTAAGACGACAATCCCGCTCCATCTCGAACAAAACGTATACCAGCAAATTCCCAACCCGGTTCCCCCTCTTGCCGAAGTACGATCAGCAACTCACTACTATTGTCTACTACAAAACACCCTTATTTGGACTCCAGATTGCCGCCTGAAACGCTATCCCAAGAACCACGCAGATCTACTCATTCTTCACATTTCCTACTGCCTGTGATGAGTTTAGCCGTTCATCAACCCATCTTACCTGCGTCCTCTCATCCTTGTCACCAATATTGGCATCACTCCTCCACCGTGGATATCTCTCGGCTACTCGAACCAAATGACGATACCCATAGACCGCCGTCGCCACGGTCGTTGACCCGGTCTGACTCTGTGCCTTCAAGTGTCACACTCCCATCCAAGGTCACATTAACGTCCACATCTTCGGTTATTCCAGCCAAGCGATCGGCGAGGGCAACGGAGCTGGCTTCGTTGGAGTCTCCCGCAAAGAAGCAATCGAAATGGTCACCCGATGAAGATGCAAAGATCATTCAACTTCGAGGAGAAGGCATGAAATGGGAAGATATCAGCAAGCATTTACCTGGTCGGAGTGCCATCAGTTGTCGATTACATTATCAAAACTATCTCGAGAGGAGGAGTGAGTGGGATGAGGACCGTAAAAATAAGCTTGCGAGGTTGTACGAAAGGTGAGTGACACCAGATTTGTACCACGGTGAAGAACTTTCGAGATGTCGCCAACCTGTACAACCCAAATCACAAATCCACCTGCTAATATGTTTGTTACAGATTCAAGGCTGACATGTGGGCAAAAATTGCTGAAGAAATGGCTATTCCATGGCGAGCAGCAGAAGCAATGCATTGGCAGATGGGTGAAGTTGAAATGGCCAGAAGAGCTGGTGTCACGCCTTTTACCCTCACCAACGCCAATGCCAATACGAACAACAATCACAATCACAATCACAGTCACAACTCTCAACAACCTCTAACTAGCACAAGACTGAATGCTCGACCACCAACATCAAGACCACGAGGAGATTCTATATCTCGAGGCATCAGCCAGCAACAACTACCATCACTTGCAGAGTTGACTGCAGGTCTACCTGCATATTCTCATTCACTTCCAGGTTATCCATTTCCAGAATTAAACCGGACACCTGGTACTCCACATTCACAACATCATTCAACTCTACCATATCCCAGACAACCGTCCACTCCTCCACCAGGTAATCTCCAGCAATCGGATTACTTCCTACGTCGACCATAGCAGCACAATCGTCATAAACAAAAGCAAAGCACATCAAACACCCTAGCTGAAATAACAAACCAGCACTTCTCATATTTCCACACCACACTATTATGATAACATGCAAAATAGAAATCAAGCGTTGAACCACTGTACACCTCACCCAACCTGTGACTGCACAACAGCACGCCGGGTGAAGCAAGCAAATGGGACGGAATATTTGTTTTAACAATACACGAACGGCAAGCAGAAACTTCGAAGCCAGCAGTGAAGCGGAGGATACACATACCTGCTAATCGAACTGCTTACCCTATCCTATTTGATTTATCATCATCTCATCATCGAAACAGCATGCAAGCGGTTCATTTTTTGGTTTTATATATTACATCAGCGAAGATGATTTGATTTGATCAGATATCTAACCAATAACCTTGTTGGCATACTACATGTACCACTACTATTGTTGAACGAATCCCTGTATCAAGCTGGTCTTGACTGTACATGTACTTACCTATCATATGTAGCTTATATGTATTTCAGATAATATGAACCTACGCATAGTAAGTAGGTGTGTAATAAAATATACTGTGCTCTGGTAATTGTCAACACAACGTGCTACTGAACACGTGTCTGACACGCGTTTGAAACAAGTCTTTCGTCAGCATGAGTACCGGCAGGAAACGCTACATATGCACATGGTGCCAAAGTACGTAGGTAGGTACAAGGAAGTGCAATTACACTGGCAGGCACGAACGAAATTTTATTTCCATCTCCACTGGTACACAATAAAGTACAACACTCGACTGTACCTACATATAAACCATTCCATTCTTTGTTCGCTCTTCAGCAACCACTGACTCGAACTATTCGAGTTCCGTAGGATCTACGCATCCACTGATCGTCCTGATCTCCATTACGTTAACGAGATCAGTGAAGCTTTGCTTAGCGTCGCCTCACCCTATTGTACTGTACTTCGCTCCATATCGCTTTTATCTCATTCCGCCTCACTTTATACCAGTCCAGTATCCAGCAAAGCGGTGTTGATATCGGTGTTGGTGTTATCCAGTGAACGCACGTTTTACTGTGTGCTACCATAGGTACAGGAACTCATTTTAGCTCGACCTGGGACTAAGTGCATGTAGGTAATATCTGATGAGCATCGATTGATACGTACTACAGCAGTACAGCGTTACTCATCGTCTGCCTTACCTCTGGAATAATCAATCATGCCCTGCGTACGGTGACTTCTTCAACTTACCACATACCTAGTATATACCTCTTCCTACACGGAAGGTATGGTATGAGACAATATACTATCTCTTTCTTGATTACATATTAATCACGAAGACAGACGCTGACACGAGATTTCAAGAATCGCAAGTACATGTACTGTAGTTACTACATTCTCACTTTCTATTAGCGGCTACCTTAGGTACATTAGGGTAGAGTCTTCCTGCCCCTTATTTTACAGCCCTTCACCTTCACCTCTGTCTTCTTGTTATCAATAGACAGTGAATGAAGTATCAACCCACTACCACAACCACGGAAAAAGTAATTGATTATTCCTCTTCCGCATCATATTGTTTCGCTGCAAAACATATCGCACCACATTATACTGTACCACAGATTGAGTCCAAGCAAATCAAATCCAAAGTATTAACTTTGAATAACTACGTATGCCATGTTCTATTAATAGCGATGTAGGAGGCAGGTACGTAAATACACAGCGGTGCATACATACCTGCTTGATGTCCACCTCGATTTTTAGTCTCCCCATGGACCGTCGTGATTGAATCTTGTAAATGATTACGAGACATGATTGCGAGTTTGGCCGTTTTCAATCTTGAAATTTTATCTTATCTTTATCATATTTTCACGTCTGAAATCGCTGAGTTTCACGGTTGCATTCGTGTTTGGTTATGCTTGTAGTACGCGAGCGGTAAGCAATGTGATATGCGTAGGTATATTACATATGTATCGCGTGTACTCAAAAAACTGTACTCGGACTATACTTTGTTCGTGTACGAGTTGGATCGTGCTTATGGCTTGATGGCTGGCTGCCCTGAAACAGTATTTTCATTGTGCCCAGGTTGCCCTGAACTACAGTAATACTCGAATTCGACTACTGTACTCACGACCAGCTAATGCTACGACCCTGTATCATCAAATCTCTTTCCTAGCGCCAAACCTGTTTCTGTCCCCTCGTAAATCATGCTCTCTCTCTTCGTTCGTGGACACCATGCCGTGAGTAAGTGGACTGCCTAGTATAGTCGATGACAGAATAATGTCTGTAGGGGTATCTGACTGCACTCTACCGTGCAAATTTTCTCGACTTGCGAATAACCTAGAGTAGTAGTATCTCTAGGAGTGCTGCACAGGTATTTGCACGTGTGGTTGTTTGGTATTCTGATGGCTACTCGACCACCTATTCGAGGGTTGTTAGGGTCGGTGGGCTGGAGGTGCTGCAAGCATTTCGGGTCCTAGTCACGTACGACGTGCCAGCCAGCGAGATGTGTTTCTGTCTTGCCTCCAAATTTCACGTCGAATTATCGAGACGGGACAAGTGAGGACTGGAAGTGACAATGCGAAGCGCATCAAACATTCGAATTTCGTGCTTCGCAACTCCTGCTAGAAGTCAAGTTTATAAGACGAGCTCGGTGCATTGCTTAAAGGAGATTTGTGGGCTTCGTAATGCCTGACGCACCTGACTGGCCGTACGTCTAATCCATTAATGGTATGCATTGAGTAGTATTGATCTATACTTCTGGTTTTCGCCTTGCAACGCACCACCAATTATCTCGATCGTAACCGTTCCGGACAACCTCACCGCCTGCCGTGACAACATCCTCTTCCAGTTCGCTGCGGCGGTAAAGATGGTAATATCTTTGGTAAGTGGTTGCTGCTGTATTTGATTGTTCACTTTCTCGTCCATTTGTGGCTTCATCTGTTGTTGGTATGGGATTCGATTCTATGGGTGTGGTTCCTGTTGGTTTGATCTTGTTGCGGTCGTGATGAGGCTTCAGTACCCATGGCACAAGTACATCCTGCTCGTGTCCTTCATCCCATCCACGACGAGAATTCTTTTGTTCGAGTGCCCAGACGAAGAACAGCGCTTCTCCACCTTCAGTGTCACAACCATGCATAGTACTCTTTTCGATGTCATTGTCCTTCTCCTTTGATATTGTACTTCCTGGTGCCCGCAGCCTCTCCAGAATATGTCTGACAGCCTCGATTCGTCTCTCCCTCGTACTCAAATGATGTACCACGGCAATGCATATCGCAAAATCAAACACACCCGCCGGATGCGGTAGACTCAAAGTGTCTGCAACAACTGTGCTATGTGGCTGGTGTTGTGATGCGATCTTTACCAACTCGCTCGACCGATCCGAAGCAACAATATACACATCGTCTCGTACCTGTAGATACTTCCCATTCCCACAACCAACATCTAGACCCACGGCTCCTGGTCTGAGTCTTTTTAAGAAATTGTCGACGACAGGCCATGGCTAGTAAAGTGTTGTTAGATGTCGGTTATTCTGGATCGGGATGGCATATGGTTGGATGGCTGAACGAGCAGGAGTGTTGTATGGTCGGGAGAGCTGGTGAAGGAGGTGCTAAGGTTGACACACCTTATATCTTGTCTCGGAGAAATGCGAGGCTATTTGGTTATAGACATCGTGAACGTGTGTTTGTTCGTAGTCGTAGGTTCCGTCATCCTCGGTGTTTGGTAGGGCGGTAGAAGACAAAGAAGAGGTCTCAGACATCATGCTAGATGTGGACGCTTATGAACGAAATTTGAGGTTGTTGCGCGGACGGACGCATGCTGGTGTACAGTGACGATTTGTTGTAGCAGACAAGCACGCTTTACGTGGAATGCCAAGCTAATGAATTAATAATACAGAACACTGACAAGGCGGAGGGCGGTCCCATGAAAAGTTAGGACCCGGAATCGAAGCGTACGGAATTCTCACAAATGAGGCATTGTAGTCTGGAAGCGCAAAGTGTGAGAGGAGACTGGGAGCGGAGCGGAGCGGAGGTGCGGAATTTATTCACGAGCTATGACGATATTGCTTGCATTGGAACAAAAACATTACATCCTGAACCCTACAAAGAGAGGAACGAAAGTGCGCGCATTTTTGTCTCGATGAAGTTTATAAGAAGTCTGTGGTGGTGTTATCACTGTTGTAGTCCAATGAGTTGGACAATTCCTAGGATGTGGTCTAACATGACCAGATCTTCACAATTTAAGTATCAAAGTATATACCGTATACTGAAGCCTTGCCTCTTCACGCCTCAAGCGAATGTCGTGAAATCTTTCAACCGCCCCTCTACCACCCATACACCACTTTGGCAACCTTCGCCAGTTCAACTGCTTGAGTGTCTTTACTGTCCACTAATGCAAAGATTTGCAAAAGCCAAGAATGCAACCCGTTTGCTACCGGTTTGGTAGAACCAATTTACCAAATGTTTCATACAACCTTGACAACTTGCTGTGGCGCAAACTGTCTGGTAAGAATCGTAAACATGGTCGATATGGGAGAGACGCCGATCATGAGCGTAAGGAGAATGACAAGGAGAGGAACCTGGAAAAATGATGTTAGCAACAAAGTATAGACCACAAAATAATGACGACTCACCCAGAAAAGGAAAAGCTTCCGATCTTGCATTAGACTAACACGTTGAATTGTCTGCACATCTGGGACATGATTCACTGATCTAGCCTCTTTTGTATCGACTTGAATATTTGACTCTTGTTGAGAGTAATGCTCATCAAAAGCAGCATCTGTAGCCGCTTGTATGGCAGAAGTCTTCTTGGTTTCGGTACTTTGTGCATCTGATCCAGCTGGAAATAGCTCTTCGTATGATGGCGGCGCTGCAGCTGTGGGTGAAGAAGAACGCTTAAAGGTATCCCACCACCCTTCTTTACTTGCGGCATCCGCAGTTGTATTTGGCCTTTGAGGGAAAAGTGCGCTCATGCGCCGCATCATGTTGTTGTTCTGGTAATCCGGCAGTGGGAAGCTCTCTTGCAAATGTTGAAGTTGCTCACCCAACTGTGCTTGTTGTGCTTGAGTCATATTCACAATCTGCCGCCATGCGTTCATAAGCGAAGATGCGGCTTGCTCAGGGATCTGCTGTCTTGTTTGCACTAGACCCTGGGAAGGCAGTTCTTGTTGTCTGCTACCACGTCTAGATGCTTGCCGAGATCGAACTGCATGGAATGGCTCAGGTTGAGCATATGGAAGCCTGCGGTCATCTGCTGTGGAACTCTCCTCTGCAACTTCAGACTCAGATTCAGTGTACGGGACAGACGAATCCTCCCAGAATGAGCTTAAAGATTTCGAGCTGTTGTTCCGGCTCAACCGACCAAGTGTGTTTGCACCTGAGCTTCTAGATCTAGAATGGTGGTACGGCCTCATTGTAGCTTGATAAGCTTGTAATGTGGTCGCCAAATCTGCTGGCACGAAACTTCGCAGACTTCGAAGCCTATGATCACCTCCGGCTGACCTTAACTTGTCAATCACCTCTTCATGACCATTCATCGCTGCATGGTGCATAGGTGAGAAACCGTTGTTATCGAGTGTATTGGGATCTGCACCAGCGGACAGAAGTGCGGCAACAAACAACGGCATATCAAGAGAAGCAGCCAAGTGAAGCAGCGTGAGACCTGTAGGCCGTCGTAAATCGAAACGTAACGCAGAAGTTCCAGTTTTCTGCTTCGCGAAACGTAACATTTTCAAGAGACATGCTTCCATCTCGCTTGGCTCGAACATTTGAGATCCAGGAGCGGAAGCGCCTCTCTGATGCCCGTTTGCCATTCCATAGGGTGATGGAAACATTCCGTTGGCGTGCCCTTGATTTTGTTGCAACAACTGCTGTGCCGCTGTGTATGGATCGTCGGTTCCCATCTGCTTGCCGATGGTTCTCAAAGCCAGACGGAGGAGTTCGATTTCTCGATCATCAACATAAGTAAACACAGAGTGTCGCACATGAGAAGGTGATTGTATAGCCGAATAGTGCGGGTGCTCATGCTTAAACACAACTGCAACCATACCGGGTTGGACTGCAGGGGGAGCAATACAATTCAGACACTTCTCCCCCCAAAATGTCGTAGTGGTGGCTTCTGTGTCTCCAAACATAACTTCTAGTCCCTGATAGAATCCATTACCAAGGAGCGTCACTTCAGTACCACCACTCGTGGAGCCTTCGGCTGGCACTAATTTGTGTATGACCGGTGTGGGTCGTCTTGATGATTGACCCAATAATTGATTGTTGACTGCTTGTGGGAAGGTTGAATCATTCTGTCCAAAACTGTTCCTCGAGTGGCTCATCAGGGGACTACCTGGGCGACTCGCCTGTCTTGAGTTTGGAGCAGAAATTAATGCCTGGCGCGGTAAGTTTTCCATGCTGAAGGACCGATTGATGGAGTTGGTGAACGTGCCGTCCCCACCTGGTGTCGGAGGGCTGTGACCGTATGTTTGCGGCCGAGCAGCAGATTGATAATTTCGATCTGGTCCACCCATGAACATCGGCATATTTGGCGCGAATGGCGAAGATGCTGCAGTGTTGGGCATTGTTACCGATCCTGTTGATTGTGTCGGTACTGTATCAAGTCGAGTCATTGTCAATCCTGACGGTAATTTACCAGACCCACTGGGTTTCCGCCTTTTGGTTGCAGGACCAGATGGACCGCTCGGAGATGCTGGTCGAGACAGATTTCTAGGTGTTAAAGTAGCTGAGGTATTCGCAGAAAAAGTTGTCGGTATTGCAAAAGGTGTGTTATTTGGTATTGTAAACTGTCCATTGAAACTATGCTGTAACCTCGTGAGGTCTGGTGTTGAGTAGGACTGCTTGAAGATCTTAGCACTGGGTTGTTCAACGGGCGGCATCTCCGCGCCCCCAGTAGCGAAAACCCCAGCACCTGGTAAGTGTGGTGGTTGCGGCATTTGTGGCACTTGAGATACTGGTAAAGGGTGAGGCATATTGTGTGTTTTGTGGTCATCCGTAATCATGATCGAATTCGTCATCGCCTGAGCAACAACTCTGTCTCTGTAGTCCTTCATGGTGAAAATGACTTGAAAGCCCATCTTCTCATTCTGGTGCCTGCAGTAGCAAGCAATCCGCATGGGTAGCTCAACTTGCATAGTTCCTGGTGGAGGAGGTGGAGATCGATCAGACGGTTGATTCTCTTTGTTCACCTCCGCCCACTCCTTGAGCTCGTTTGTGTTGAACACAACAACTCGCCTTTCCTCATCCTTTTGAAACATTTCCTCTTCCTCTGGCTTTTTCTGTTTTTTGCGCGAAGCTCGCTTTCGCTCACGCTGTATACAACCCGTACAAATTCGGACCTCGCCACCATTCAATGGCTTCTCGTCGTCGTCCCTGGAAGAGCTTGAATGCGATGAGGTTGGACTTGGCCTAGTATAGGCAGACAAATCCTCCCCTCTGGCTCTGGCTAGAGCTCTTTGCTTTCTATGAGGATCCTGCATTGCGCTAGTACAAACAAGCGACACAGAAAGCTCCAGGGTATCCGGTGACTTCTCCACTTCTGATTTTGCTAGAAATTTTGGCTTAGAGACAGCATATGTGGGTAGCCTTAATTTCTTGATTCCGGTTGGTAGAGGATATAGTGTCATCTTGATAGGAATTTGTGTTTCGACACGCGATTTTAATGATGTAGGCTGAATATGCAGGACTGTTTGACCATCAAGAGAGTGCACAGTCGATGGAGGTGAGGATATGTCTTTCGCAAAAGAAGATGGAGTACCACTAGACTCGTGATGAAAGGCGAAGGGAGTATCTGAATAATTGACGTGCATCGTGTTTGGCGAAAAGGTGGCATTTCCTGGAGAGTCTCCGTTCATACCCATATGATGAAACGTCTCTTCTAAACCCGATGCAGGTGATTGTTTTGTCCACGGCGAGGGGGCTTGACTAGTGGTTAGCATCGTACTCATTGGTGAAGCTTCTCTAGAACCTAGGAAGAAGGCAGTCGGTGCAGCTGTCATGGCAGGAGCGGTAGTCCTAGTGTTGTGTACACTAACGGTATTGGCAGCGCGACGCATCTGCTGATGTCCGACGAAGGCCTTGCCGCTGTTCATTGTCGCGCTATCAAAGCCGCTGGGAGTGCTAGCAGCTGTGTCAAAATCAAAAGCAGAAGCCATTTGTTGATCTAAATCTTGATCTATCCCAGCCATATTCGCATCGTCGAAGTATTGTTCATTCATCGGCATAGACATGCCATTAATTCCTGTATTCCATATGTCATTTTTCGTGGTAGAGGGAGACGCCGTGGCAGTCGAGATATTTCGGCTGTGGTGATGTTGGGAGCCCGAGGACGAACTACTCGAAGACGAGCTTGTTGAGGCGCGGGTAGACGCAGGATTAACGCGCGGGCTCGTCCCATTTTCTTTCTTGTAAATCAGATCTTCTGGGTTGAGAAAGGCATTGTTCATCAAATCCTCATCCTCGGCGGTCGAAGTGGCATCGAGGAAACTGTCAAAAGTCTGACCTGCATAAGGACCAGGCGTCTGGCCCATGTCTCCTTGAAATAAATACATATCATCATCTTGTCCAGAAGCCATGTTGGCGATCGGGAGCGAAGCCTCCAGAGCCGACAGAGATGTATTGTTCAAATGCAGCCACAACGTTTCACAACATGCTTCTCACAAACGGTGGCATTGACTCTCCAAGCGATACACCCAGAAGAATCGACCGCTAGATATTCTCAACGTCTTTCAAAGCTCATGTAAGAATTACTTGCTCTTTCGCAAATAGGGCGGCCTTGGTATCGATCGTAGTTCGGCCGTTTCGTGCACGGGTAATACAGTGTCTTCGAGTGACTTGGACACCGTGTCGATAACAATATCGCAATATGATCGGCGACCCGAAGTGCTCGTAGATGCCTATAATATGGTGGGCAGGTGTAGAAGCTTCGTACAGGATGGGATGTTTGGTGAATTGAGCTGCTCCCAGACACCCGCAGTGAGATGTGGAGCGACGTGTGCGGGAGGGTGCAGGTGGGTGCCAGTCATCGAATGGGTCCTCGACCGAACCAATGCCAAGCTTGAATACGGAGTAGTCCCTGCACTGGAAAATTTACCGCCAGGGCAAGGGCTTAACAACACGAACAGGCGCTGAGGTCTGATTTAACGAGCATGAACACCACCTCCTTCAAGCTGTTCCTGCTCCAACAGTGGTACTTTAAAGCTCGCACAATTACCCTACCTACCCGATATTTACAGTACGAGCGAAACTGCGTACGCTTGGTATGCTCAACTTGTGAACGCTACTGTACAATGAAAGATTATTAGATTTATGCGCATAACCTGCTCAGGCTGCAATTGTGTTGGATAACACTCGTTACGAATCACCTGCAGTTGACGCCACCGAGCAGCAGCTTAGCCACGTAAATCCCGCACGATCCTTGCCCATCTTATGCAAGAAATGGGCCGGCAGCTTCGCAGACGTCCATCAAGAGACCGAGCACCAAAAGGTATTAATCCTATCATTTCTCCCACGATAAGTACCCCAGCCATGCACACCGTGGTGCTACCTGAATTTGCACATGCATTGTGTTACGGTGTTACCACGAGCGCTAAGTCATGCATAAATCCATCCGCTATACGCTTTACTGCCACCCTGTACGCCGTCGTTGCAATTGGGCGACGACCGTTATTACGTTATTGAGTGAAGATTTCCCTTCGAATCGCATTTACGGCAATGCCAACGGCAACAGCGCGACGACTAGGCCTACCACGTCTTTTCGCAATCCTTGGTCTAAAACAGTTGACCAGTCTTACCTCCGTCCATTAACTCGAACGACCTGCCCATTTATTGACGCCGACCATCGATCGCTCGCAAGCATCAAAAACGTCCTCGCGACATCTTCCATTTCGACCGGTCTTCGGTAAGCCACGGTTGCCTCGCTGTCCACCCACATGGCCGTGGAAGATTCAGCACACCACATATCGAATTGAGGTGTGTTGACCGCTCCTGGCCCGATCGTATTGACTCTGGCTGGATTTTCTGGACCTGTCAAATCTCGAGCTTCCGGTGCCAACGACAGCATCAAGCCATATTGGATAGCAGATTTACACGTACTGTATTCCGAAATTCCTGGAACACCCATCACCCCTGCTTCAGAACCTATAATGACCAGTGACATGTTTCTAGCATTCTTGCTCCGCGCAATATGCGCGAGCCACATTTTGGCAGTGATAAATGTACCCGTCGTGTTCTGCAGTTCACTTTTAGTACTAACTTCCCAGGCTCAAACCAGGTGATCTCAACTCAAGTGTTCTGCGAAATTGCTCAACATACGTATCCACAATACTCCGATGATGTTCAATGAAGCTCGAATCCAGTCCTACCGCACAGACACAAACATTTGGTCCATTCCCGAAATGATCTCTAACCCGTGTCCAGGCATGTCGCATGGCATTCTCATCAGTCATAGCAACCTCGACCCACAGCAGCTTCTCGACCTCGAATCCAAATTTGCTCGAATCAACATTGAGTACAATAACTTTACAGCCAGCGCTCAGAAATACTATGACAATCACCTGGCCGATCTGACCGCCGCCGCCAGTCACAACTACAACCGTATCCTCCAATGTCAGACTTGAAATCCATATCTACGGCACGTCTCGATGTCAAAGGTCGATCTATGGAGAATAGACAGAGCCTGAATCAGCTCGAGTCACTTGCGGAGAGGTCTATACCAATCTACATGAGAGAGGTGTAAAGGTTCCTCATGTCAAGACCGCAAACACGCACTGTAAGCTGTCCTTATTGGTCCCTAGTACTGTACAGTACTAGTAGGTAGTTGTATGAATCTATGCAACGCTCCTTTTATATTTCGCCTCAATTTTTTAAACACTCGTTATCCCATATCGCTTGATATAATCGGTTACCCTAGATCTGCCGGTGTCCCTATTACCACTAAGCAGAATATGAGACAGAAACATATATTACTTCCAGCTGTGATTCACAATGTGTTGTACTACTCCCTGGTCATGGTATTGATATACATACGCACATACGTATTCTTCACACGGATATCAATGAACAAGGCAGCCCGATAGGTAGGTAATTGGGTAGATGAAACATTAATCTCGAATTTCTTCATCGTAGCTAAGCTACATATTTGTAGCTAACTATTCATCCGTCTATCCACGAGATTCCTGTTCCACCTAGATACAGTAAGGCAGGTATACTATACACCATTCATTGTACACTGGTAGTGGTAGTGGTACATCGTTGTGTCATTCTGTGTCCCGGGTCGGGATTTGAATATGATGCGAATTCTGGTTGTCTTGGTACATGGTGTTTATCAAAAGGTGATAGTGTGGTTCTGCATTCGTCGCCACGGTCTCTCGTGTTGTTGGTTGCATCCATAGTCAAGAGTCTAGCACAGTCTTTGCCGACAGACAATTGGCATAATCGGCGGTGGCTAGAGACTGTAACTTGAGGACAATCCCAACACCAATGCGAATTTCTGGTAACTGACTGTGCAGCACTTTCCTCTTTCGTAGCTCGGTGATCTCAATTTGTGAGTGCAGTACAAATGGTTTGAGTTCATCCACTCTGAGCTTGTGCACCACCTCTTGGTCCACCTCGACCACCCCTACCACGACCTTTGAAATCGCCTCGTCCTCGGCCTCGGCCACGACCATCAGAACCACGTCCACCACGGTTACCACCTCTTCCGCGACCTCCCCGCTCTCGTCGAACTTCACTAAATCCATCGTTAGTAGATGTAGCAGCGGTATCCTTCTCTTCAGCAGCTGCACCTGCTTCATCAGCCCAATTGGATGTACTCTGTTGCATAGCAGGAGCATGAGGAGTTTCAGTCTCGGCTGGGTCTCGGGGTACCTGAACCCAGTCTTCGCCTGTCTGAGTGTTCTCGGTTGTCATGGATGCTTCAGGGTTCCAGGAAGTTTCAGCAACAGCATTGGCAGCTTCGTCTGTGGTGGAGGTTTGTCCCGGGGCTGCGGGTTGCAAATCGGCATCTGCTGGGACGTCTTCGGAAGTGTGAGCAGGAATGGTGGTTGTGTCTTCAAGTTCTGTCATGCCAGCATTAGCGATGGTGGGGTCGGTAGCAGTAGATTCCTCAACAGCTGGAGTGGACTCTGTAGCGTCTTGTGGTTCTGCAGCATCAATGTTGGCGGCTGCTTCAGCAGATGCCTTAAGCTGCGCAAAGGTGTATTCGATCTCATCACCTGAAGGATCTTTTGTCTTCTCTTCCGTACCTTCTACCAGACTCGTCATGGCATCGATTGCTGTTGAGTTGCCTTGGTAGAGGTAGAATAAAACGCCTTCATATGCTTTGCTCTCTCGTTCATCCACATCTTCTTGTTGTCTCTTATAGGCTGCAGCATGCAGGAATTGACACACCACCTGCAAAGCCTCTTGAACCTTGGCAGTGGTATTTTTGGTTGCTTGCTCGAGTGCATCCTCCTTCACCTGCTCAAGTTCGGCTTTGTGTGTATCAGCAAGGGTAGTCTTGTCCTTCTCATGACGAGCTTCGAGATGCTGAGCAAATTCTTTCAACTGCTTGTGCTGCTCTTCGTATTGCTTCAGCTGCGCCTCGAGTTGTGGTTTCTTCAATACTTGAGCCTTCTGATCAGCGTTGATCTTCTTCTGAGCTATAAGATCATCGAGGGAGGTGTCAGGAAACTCGGTAATGACACTCTCGGTTTTTTGAACGCCAGCAAGTTTCTTGTGGATATTTCGAATTTGCCTGTCTTTGTTTAATTTTCATCTATCGAGGGTACATGACACACGTACTTTGCAAGCTCTTTCACATAGTGACTATCAGAGCTAGACTCCTCAAGGCTGCCATTGAGCTTGGCTTCAACACTGTCACTGGCGGGTGGTGATGTAGCAGTGACGGTAGCAGCCTTAGCCTTACGCTTACGAGCTGTCTTTGACTCGATCATTGGAGTTGAAGAAGTAGTAGACATATTGGAGAAGTTACTCGAAAGTAGTGTCGCGTGACGTGGGTACTGGAGTGTTTTGGCAGACGATAGTGGGTTATGACGATTGGGGATGACGGAAGCAGTATAGAAGTGAAGTCTTGCAGGTGTAGCGTAGTACTGAGTGAAAGGCAGGACGTTAATGCTGGCTTGTGATACAATAGGTACAAAACGACAACATTGCATCTATCAGTTCGCTTCTCCAACTCGGGCGGAACGCCAAGCTTAAGCCAAGGTGAGTGGAGTATTTCTCGAACTTATCCCGTACTCGTATGCTCTGGAGCTGCATGAACACGCTCACTATGCTAGAGTCTCCAAAGATGGTGAGACATTGTTGAACATTAAAATTCTCCGTCGCACCTGGGAGCACTTGAACGGACATACCAAATTTCAAATCTGTGCTGAGATACGACGACGTACCACTTTCTGCTTTCTACACGTGGGTAGTGTCCATACTCATTGACACCTCTCCAATGCAGAAACTACAACACGATGTGGTAAGAAAGTCATCCTGTCCACTGCGACATCATGTAACAAAGCACTGTCTGAGCTATTTTGACTGCTTTTATCTTCTCAACGATCCTCGGCCGGACACTTTTAATTGAATAATCCCTGCCGAAAGTCTCCGCAGCAAGCTCAATTCGGTCATTATACATGTATAAAGACAGCAATTCTGGTCAGCCGTCCTAGGACTTACATTGCCAATGTGATCCTGTCGGTTCTCCAACTGATATCCGAGACCCGTTGCTCACTGAACAAGCATCAAGATGTCGACAGATAACTATTATGACCTGGGCACACATACCTACCCTGTGAGCACCACATCACCAGAAGCTCAACTCTGGTTTGACAGAGGCATACGGTGGGCGTACTCTTTCAATCATGACGAGGCTGTTCGTTGTTTCATGAAAGCCACCGAGCATGATCCCAATTGTGGTATGGCATACTGGGGTATCGCATATGCTCGCGGTCCCAATTACAACAAAGCTTGGATTCGCTTCGATAGGTCTGACCTTCAAAGGACTTTCAAAGTGGCTACTACCGCCTTGACTACTGCGTCAAGTCTGAAGCAACATGTCACACCTCTCGAATTTGCTCTCATCAAGGCGCTTCGCCAACGATTCCCGATAGATGCTGACGGCCCACCTCCTGAAGACCTGCATGAACTTGACGTCGCTTATGCTAACGCTATGCGTCCAGTTTATCAGGCTTATCCTAATGATCTAGAGGTCATCGCATTGTTTGTCGACTCTCTTATGTGTGTGAGTCCTCGCCAACTGTGGGATCTTGACACCGGTAAGCCACTACACTGCGCAGCCGAAGCCCGTGCTACACTTGAGCCCGCCATGGCCACAAGTAAGGGTATGACTCATCCCGCATTCAACCATCTATACATTCATTTAATGGAGATGTCGCTCTTCCCTGAAGTAGCACAACCAGCAGCAGATAGACTGCGCTACCTTGTCCCTGAAGGAGGCCACATGTGTCACATGTCCACACATATTGATGCCGCTTGTGGTGACTATCGCAAGGTTATCGAGTCAAACCATCAAGCAATTATGGCCGACAACAAATATTTCTCAGACGAGAGAGCTGCGAATGGTGCCACCTTATACAGGCTCTATCGGGTACATAATATTATGGTCAAGTGCTATGGAGGCATCATGGCAGGTCAATCGAAAGTAGCTATTGATGCCGCTCACTTCATCAGGGAAGTTGCAACACCCGACTTTCTAGCAATCAAGAGTCCTCCTATGGCAGATTGGACAGAAAGCTATGTGGGGGTAATAGCCCACGCTCTAGTTCGGTTTGGTCGCTGGGAAGAGATACTTGCACTGGAGCTACCCCAAGATCAAGAACTGTACTGTGCCTCAACTGCTATGATGCTCTATGCCAAAGGAGTTGCTCTTGCAGCTCTTGGCCGTATTGAAGAAGCAGAAGCTACACAAGCTCAGTTCGAAGCAGCCAGAGCCAAAGTGCCACGATCACGGCTTGACGCACTACCGGTCTTAGCGCAAGACGTGTTGAAGATAGCGAAAGCAATGCTTGAGGGTGAGATCTCATACAGGAAAGGGGATTTTGAAGCAGCTTTCGAGAGCTTAAGGCAAGCCGTGGCATTGGAAGATGTGCTGTCTTACAGTGATCCGCCTGCATGGAAGCAACCATCACGCCATGCATTGGGTGCGCTTTTGCTCGAACAAGGTCGGACAGAAGAGGCAGAAGAGGTATTCCGCGATGATCTGGGGTTCGGAAAACTGTCGAGACGCAGAGCAAGAATTAACAACGTCTGGGGCTTGCATGGTCTGCATGAGTGCCTGGAACGAAATGGGAAGCATGATCAAGCTCGGATCATACGTGTTCAGCGTGACATTGCCATGGCTTCTGCAGACGTGCCAATTAAAGCGTCGTGCTTTTGCAGGCTTTCGTCGATCCAGAATGAATGTGGCAAAGGCACGAATGGTGATGCCAACAGCACTGAGGCGCCCGTACTTGGCTGATTGGATCATTCAGCGATGCCTACTTACGGAAGCTCACAGCAGTCTTCTACACTACTTTTCTTACCGCACCAACTCTGCTCCTACAACAGTGATCTGACCGAGCTTTCGCAAACTTCATTGGCGAACTAATTCCTGCAGTCTTCGGGCCCGGACAACTTTGGCAACCTTTCATTAAACTATGGCGTTGCAACAATGTGTTACCAACCATGTAAACTCTATCATTAATCCTCGATGAACAGGTGGAGAGAAATTCACACCGTGAAACGAACCGATCCTGATCGAACGCAAACACAGAACAGGCGGAGTTGACGGTGGTGTCACAGGAGAGTACGGCGCTTCTCAAGATACAGCCAACGCATATGGGAGGAGCCAGACTGAGACACCACAGCTGCACTAGAATGGTCCTGGTGTGTTCTCCCGCAGAGCCTTGGATCGAAAAGTCCTTAGCGGGGTCTAAGAAGGGTCAAGTAACACATGTGAAAGGGCAGGTTGAGGATATTGGTGGACAGGTATATAACATCCCCTATGGATGAATGAATGAATGAATGATTGATTGAATGAATGGATCAATGAAAGAACGAACGTGTAGATCATGCTATTAAGTACGGTACACCCAGAGTGCCTTCTAAGCTTATCATTTGTTGGCCCTGCAAACCGCATTATCACATTTCCAACCTCCAGCATGGGCGAGGCAGTGTGACATCTCCGTTCAAGCTCCTGAGATGGTGACTTGTGTTTGATTGACGTGCCACTGACATGACTACCATCCATTTTCGGAAATGCACTAAGCCGGTGATTGCCTCCGAAGGTTTTCAGGCGTCCGATCAAGGCGTCCGTCAACGGATCCTGTACCATATTTAGTTAGTACTTACTCTAATATTGGCGGGCCGCAATCAACTTTTCTGACCTGCAGAAACTGCGCTAAAGTGTTGCAGGTCAGCCGTGACTAATTGGCCAAACACTACAACAAACTTCGCCCGTGCTTCATCTCCAGACAGTAATACTAATAGTCTTGGGGCCTCACCGTCCTTCTTGATGCCTTCTCGGAATGACGTTCTTGGAGTTGGCAGTATTGAGGCAAAATTGCAATCACCTCTGCGACGACGTTCTACCGACCAATTTTCAGATCTTGCGCGACTGGTCATGTTGACCAACACCTCTAACTCGAACACAAATTCCACTAACAGTGCTAATCCTTCTCCGCCACCCGAATTGACCGTAACATCAGAATCTCAAGTTACGCCTCAACCTTCATTACCAAAAGAGGCCAGTTCCACTCTAAAACCACCTACCAAGACTGGCACCGGACGAGCGCAAGAAAATGGTTCGACGAACCGGTTATTACCGAATGGAGCTTCTGCAAGCCTAGGTGCAGCACTGACAGACACCCCGCTTCCATCTGCGCCTGGCAGTCCTCATATGCAAGTCTTGATAACTTCCACAATCGAAAGTTGACTGACGATTGATAGACCAGGAAAGATTGGAACTTCAGGAATCTCAACACCGAAAGTACGAGCGACAACCCTCGATATCCCCGGTTTGACACGATCGAAAGTCTCCCCAAATGGCCAAATATCAGAACGAGATGTTGGAGCAAAGCTTATCATTCTTATGGTCGGTTTACCAGCCAGAGGAAAGAGCTACATTGTCAAGAAAATTGCGCGATACCTGAACTGGCTGCAACATCCTACACGTATCTTCAATGTTGGAGATAGACGAAGAGTTGTTGGGGGAAAGGGTCCAGGTATACCGGAAAACAAGCCGGAAGATGCACTACGAGATTCCATCCGAAAGATGAGCCTGCACACCACACAGCCTCAGCGAATCGTCGAACACGAAAATCTCCTAGGTCCTCCTGCCGTCGCAACTCAAATCCTTATCAATGATGAACATAAACTATCCGACCTCACACCCATCTCTCCGATGAATATGAATGGACTACTGAGTCAAGATGACAAGATGCAAGAGCCAACACCTCTACCGCCACCAGAGCAGATGGAACAGGACTCGAAGTTCTTTGATCCTGACAATCAAGAAGCAAAACGTATTCGAGAACAAGTCGCCCATGACACCCTTGATGAGCTACTACAATATGTATTAACGGAAGGTGGGTCTGTTGGCATCCTCGACGCTACCAACCACACCCAAGAACGGAGGATGTCTCTTATCAGACATCTCAAGCACCGAAATATAGACATCAACGTCCTTTTCCTCGAGTCGAGATGTGAAGACCGCAACTTGTTAGAAGCAAATATGCGTTTGAAGCTATCCGGACCAGACTACAAAGGCAAAGATCCAGTCAAATCACTCAAAGATTTTCAAGCCCGTGTGGAGCAATACGAGAAAAAGTATGAACCGTTGGGTGATTTTGAAGAGAAGAATGATATCCCATACTGCTCAATGATTGACGTCGGCAGGAAGATGGTAACTTATCGTACCAATGGTTTCCTTTCGGTACAAGCAGTCACATATCTGATGAACTTCAACCTTGCACCACGCATGATATGGCTCACTCGTCATGGCGAGTCTGCTGATAATGTTAGTGGTAAGATAGGTGGTAATAGTCATTTGAGTAAGAAGGGTGTCCAATACGCCCAGGCCTTGGAAAAATTCGTCACTAAAGAATGGGAATTATGGGAACGACGACAGGTCCAGAAGCAAGCTACAACGCATTTTCCACCTCTACCTGGTGATACAACTCCACCAAATCCAGAAGTTGAGGGTCAAACAGGCGAAGCAAAGAATTTCTGTGTCTGGACAAGCATGTTAAACCGAAGCATCGAAACTGCACAGTTCTTCAATGAGGATGAATTCGATATCAAGCAGATGCGCATGCTTGACGAACTCAATGCAGGAAGTATGGACGGTATGACATACAATGAAATCCGGACGAAATATAAAGAGGAATATGAGACTCGAAAGCGGGACAAACTGCATTACCGCTATCCTGGACCTGGTGGTGAAGGATACCTCGACATCATCAGCAGACTTCGTAAAGTCATATTAGAAGTGGAACGAATGCAAGATCATGTACTCCTCATTGGCCATAGGAGTGTTACGAGAGTATTGCTAGCATATTTCCTAGGTCTGAAGCAGGAAGATATTAGTGATTTGGATGTTCCATTAGGTGTGGCGTACATGATAGAACCGGTAAGTCAAAACTCAAAGTTGTTGGTTGATGTGAAATTGGTACTAACTTCTCAAGCGTCCTTATGGCGTTGAATTCAAAGCATACCGATGGAATCCTGACACTGAAGAATTCACTTGGGATGAGAATTACCGATTGAGGCGAGCAACAGAACCTTAAGCACCTTTTATCACCTACGTTATCACAACATCACTTCATGGCGGCTGAAAGACGTGACACGATCATTCCACATCACAACCTTGAGCTTGAACATATCACACTCCCGCCTCGAATCTACGACGAACACTAATCGACATATGGTACTACATCCACTTCCTAAGACTGGACTAACAATGTATTGAATATAGTCAATTTGAGGAACACCAACACGAACATGAACACCACGAAGAAAGCGATCGGTGTCAGTGTGGTGTACAACATGTTGATTTGGGCGTGGACTGGTAGCACAGCCAGATAAAGCTTATGACGGAGACGGCAGCGATTTGTGATGTGAGCGGGAGCTTGGTCGTCTAAGATGCGAATACCCCTGTTTTGTTGTATCTTCCGGAGTTGCTATATTCGTTTTCCTTGAGCGAAGGCGCTGGTGGAAAATGGTAAATTTTACTACAACATGCATTCTTACCGTGCTCTGATACTACTGACGAGGAACATGTGTGAAGTGGGCACAGGAGTTTTAGATATACTGTACCAGTGGGCGAATGAACAAATACTCTCTTCGAGTTGAAGGTCTTTTGCTTCCATTCCTTTCCTGTTTTTTGCTGCGTGCAAGTGTAAGACTGGAATAGGAGGTATCACAGTTCTGACAGTGAAATTCGTTGAACCAGTCCTCCGCATAGCTTCCTTCACGCGTCCGTTGATACCATCAAATCCTCCCTGGGCATTCGCGGAGTGTTACCTGAGTGGGATTACCTGAAACGAAAGAGCTCTGGGAGGGGGGCCGATAGTACAAAGTTTGATCACAGTGGGAGAACATCTCGAGCAACATCCGCTCCTATCCATGCACTACAAGTTTTCTTGATAAGTCTTCAAGTCTTGTAACTACTAGCTTGCATAAACAGCTATATTGGCTGGGGAAAGATGGTCGTAGAGCAGGCTTATAGGTTAGTTTCTACCTTGCAATATAATATGTGCGTACTGCCTACCTAAATACTTTCGACTCTTCGACTTAAGGTGTACAGTACCTTTACCTTGGACTTGGACTCGGGACTACAGTACCAGACTCGTTGCCCTCATCATTCACCTTTGGGATCAGTACGTAGTCCATGGCTTCAATCACTATGTACCACAACGGGCAATGTGCCCCAGCATAAGATAGGTAGGTAGGTAGTCCTTCCTCACCACAATTTACCACTGTTACCACGGCTGAATCATATCCTTCCTGATAGCCTTTCCCACATCTTGATCTCTCTTTCCCTCAACAACATCGACGACGAAATGACCACCGATGGCAGGGTCCAGTGCACCCATCTATTTGTTCACGTTAGCTTGTGCAATAAATTCCGGAGTGAGTGAGTGAGACACTGCGGTGAGATAGATGGTCATACCTTTTTCAACACTTCTGGCCCGGCAGCCGCGCCCGCGAGACCCGTGGCTAAGAAACCAGGTGAGACAGCCCAAATCTTGACATTATCGTTCCCTAGGACTTTGACCCAATCTCTCATCAGCATGTTGAGACCACATTTCGCACTTCGATAAGCTGTGGCCGACCACGCCGCTGGCTTTGGCCAACCAGCAGGCGGACTGGTGTTGAGCCGTTTTAGCGTTTCCGTGGCTGTGCTTTCTGTCTCGGATAGTGGTGATGTTCCGCTTGTCATGAAGATGAGGCGTGGGTTGGATGATTTGAGGAGGAGTGGTACGGCGAGGGTTGTTAGAACCTGGGTGCCGGAGACGTTGACGTCCCATGTTGCGTTGAAGCATTCTCGGATCGTCATTTCGCTGGTGTTTATTTTGTAATCGAATTGAGCACCGGCGTTGTTGACGAGGATGTCTAGGTGGCCATGTTGTGTGGAGATGGTCTTGATTGCGGTCTCGATGGAATCGTCGCTGGCTATGTCGACTTGAATGACCGACAAGGTGGATACAGTTGATGGATAGGCTGCTTGTACGGACTCGACTGCAGCTTGTCCTTTTGAAAGGTCACGGGTGCCGACGAGGATGTGGTACGGGGTAGTGGATTGACAGAGGGCCTTCACAATCTCGAGACCAAGGCCTGTGTTGGCACCAGTGATGAGGATGGTTTCGTGGTTTGACATGGTGGAATAGTCCTGGCTGGCTGATTGAGTATGAGGATCGACTTGGATGAACACAGCTTGTTCAAAAATCGATTGATGATTTGGTCTATCATTTTATACATTTCCTGGGATTGGGATGCCTTGCACGCCTAGACAGCATCACCAATTTACCTTATCTCCATGATAAACCCGCGCATCCAAGGTAGAGTATTACCCATCACACCTAAGTCCGATAGATGCATATTATCTCTTCTTAGTAGGGGAAACAATGCTTAAAGTGTCCCACTGGAACGAGGTCCACTACTCTAATCCAAATTCGGTGCATGACTTCCTTCTTTAGTACTAGTTTGGCCTGTGTCCACCTTACCCATTCATGCTTGTACCGTACAGCAACACCTAGGTCAGGATTCCCATCGACCTGATCCACAGTAGGGGTAGGGCAGCGACTGTCCTGGGGTCCTGAAAATTCGATCGAGGCTGTCATGTAAGTTTTGGACCGTTCAGTCCACACGAGGTGTTGGTGTGACCTGTATGTCAAATTGTACAAAGGCTGGTGCATGTGATTATATCAACCATCATCGACTCTGTAGAATATTCGCATCTTCTTGTGTATGTCATCGGGACCAGGAGCACGGACATTCAATGGACCAATAAGTCCTGTTCTGTGGAAGAGGAGCGCGCGCAGATCTGGGATCAGAGACAGATTGTGTACATTGATAAGTTCTCGGACAGCCCAGCTAAACAGAGGTTCCACCGGATCCGAGAATTGATTCTGTTCATCGAATAGGACGAGTAAATACCACAGAAAGAGAGTGATGCTATGTGGAAACTCGTGCGCCACACAAGCCTCGGCTATAGATTGTAGCATAGTGAACATGCTGTCCACAGCTTCCGTGCACGATCTTTGATTGTTATTGAAATATGCATGTAAGAGGAAGAAGACGCGGTGAAGACAAACACTATGAAAGCCCTTGTAGGGTTCGATCATAGGAGTGTCAGGGATTTCTGTAGTAACCAGACGATATAGAGCCGTCCGAGGCATGAGATAATGATGGACTTCATGATAGCAACGTTGTTGGACGCGCTGTTTGATATCGTCGATAAACTCGAAGACTCTCGTAATCTTTCGGACAATCCCAACACGATATGCATGAGATTGGTAGAAGGTGGGTCCTGGAAGTGGCATGAGTGTGCGAATCCATTCCACTGTCGGCAAATGCTTGATTGTCAAATTCTGTGGCATCATGAATAAAGAGGAATTGGCATACATAATTATATCGTAAGCGCTTGCCGTGTAAGGATTGTGGATGTGAAACGCGAATGTCGTAGCAAGAAAACCTTGAAACTGTTCTCGTGTCAACTGAAGTTCTGGCTTGATATACCTTTCCGCAAGTTGCCGGAAATTTTGCAGGATCAGTGCCTGATTTCGAAAGACGGTCTCACTGGGCTCTTCACCTTTCAAAGCAGCCAAGGAAATCACAGGCTGAAATACCAGATTGCGATAGTTTTGCATATCAGTGTATGCAGCTGCTAGAAAGGCACTTTGTGGGTTTTGTAAGCCTGCAATGCTGTCGACTTGAGGCAGGTAAAAATTGTGCTGGAAGGTGGAACGCCATCGACACTCGAGAATTTGCCTCCGGGCAACTGGATCGGAGTGACGACTTATGCCACCGAGTATTGAAGGTGGTCCAAGCGACCGTGTAGGTGATGCAGATACTATTTTCTGGTTCGTCGTCGCAGCTGAAGGATTTCTTGAAGTCGTGATGAGGTGAGTACGATTGTGAGCGCGTTTTGACGAACGCTTCGATACAGTGGAGGTCACGGACACTTCTCTTGTTTCTCCGGCATCACATCTATAGGTGGAACAAGGCTTTTGTGTGTCTTGGGCGCGACGGTGAGCATTATGAGTTCGAGCTTCTTTGCGATAAGTGAAATTGTTGTCGTTGCCATAGTTCACGAATGTAAAGCTGCTTTCATCGAGGAAGGTTACCCTTTTCGGTGTCGGCTCTACTGTTCGACTGATAACCATGGTATCGAAAGCCGTAATTGTAGCCACAGTCCCCAAGGTGTGAAGGAAAATATACCTCCTCCTGTGTGGGCTTCAACTGGTGTGGAAGGAACAGTACCATTTCTGGTAGTTCTACGTTGCAAAGCGAGTACCCTGTGGATTCTGGCTGGCCGACAATGAAATTGCTCCAGACAAGGGAAGACTCATGGTGACTTGTGAAGAGTTCAACTGGTGGTCAGCCGTATCACTCTCTGGAGGTTCGAGGCAGTTAGTATGCTGTAGAAGTGACCTCGATTTGATAGCTCAAGTGTTGAGGCAGACGAAAATCCTTGGCGTCCTTTCTCC
Source organism: Neophaeococcomyces aloes (assembly GCA_022813445.1). Classification (NCBI taxonomy): domain Eukaryota; kingdom Fungi; phylum Ascomycota; class Eurotiomycetes; order Chaetothyriales; genus Neophaeococcomyces; species Neophaeococcomyces aloes. Next base: position 38,317 of record JAKLMK010000101.1, read on the forward strand.
GCCACTTTCCTCGTCTGCTAACATCCATCACCTTTAGCACTTATGTTACCTCAAACAGTATTTGTATACCTCGCGTCTATCGATTCCGCGGCCTGTTCAAAACGTCGGTATATCCGCGGTCACAACTATCCCTGATCACAATTTGGATCAGGATCGGACTATTGCGCAATGCCGCGATAGCTACGCGTTGAGCGTGAAATCGCGTAGGAACGCGTCTTAGCAGAAATGGCTCCAACAACGATTCTTGCAATACTCGTGTCGCTCTGGGTCTGCTGCTCTGCAAAGCATGAGAGGTCGAACAACGTTCCCGTCGCTGAATCTGCATTGTCACTTTTTAGTTTATTCCGACTTCCTCCAACACTAACACTGTCCCTTATTGGCGACTTACCACTATGTATCATGCCGCTCCCTTTCAATCCGTGCCTGTACGATTCTCTGTCAACGGCATTTCGATAAGACCACCCCGAAGCTCACCTCGCAAAATAAATAAAGGAGTGCCTCGTGCTGCTGTATCCCAGCTACGTTTACCTCACATATCAAAATGGCATCTTGCAGCAGACCTTCTCATCTTACAGATGGTCCTCCTCCGACAAATACATCCTGAGAGAAGTGATATATGTTGGCAAACGATGGCCGACCTTCTTGTTGAGCGTGGCTATCTTCAGACTGGCCTAACAGCTGGAAGTGTAAAGTAAGTTGACAATTATCGACAGCACTTTTCTTATTCACTTCCACGATATCTTCTGACCAATGACTCTTTAGAAGTCGCTTTGTTTCACTGATGCACAACGCTGTTCATCCGAATGCGTTGAGTCTGAAAAAATTGTACGATCGACTTGCTATATTGTTCCACGGTGAACGTTCTACCAAGCCCGAGCACTCAGTCTCGACCAGCGATCCGAATTCAGTCACGCCAGCACATACACTTCCCTCTACCCAAGGTCCAGATGCCACGCTCGAGGACAAACAGCCCGCCTTGAAAGTCATCGATCATGCAGCACTAAGGGCCCATTGTGCGGAAGCACTCAATACTCATCATAGTCAAAGACCTGATGTCATAGCTCGTAGACGACAACTAGAATCTCTCGAATCAACACATCAGCAATCGATCAAAACTGCCAGCAGAGACTGGTCTTTCCGCTTTGCACGTGGGAGAATAGACCAACTTCCTACTCCACCTTCGTCCGACCCAATCGACTTTTCAGCTTCCGAAGCATTAGACGGTATCCTGTCACAATCGGCGAGTCATAAAGTTCAGCCAGATACGCAATGTGAACGGCCACAAACAGAGGCAAGAACTTCACACCCTTCCACTCCCGACGTACAGTTCTCAAACACTTCACGAAAACGCAGCTACACTCAAATCTCTGATCACCAGCTGGACCATAAAATTCCTGTTCCCTCACCAGCCTCGTCGGTTACGGCAACTAGCACATTAGAATCTATCATTCGCGCCGATATCCTCCAAAGAGCACGACAACGAGACCAACAAGCACGTGCTCGTCTTGAACGTCAACTAGTTGATCCCCAACATGCAAGAAACCTGTATCTCTCAGCTGTAAGTTACAAGCATCAAAACCGGAAACGTGAGACATGCTACATCCGGTACAGACCCGGCAGTCAAACACTCCATCCTCCCAACGCCGGCGTGCAGAAGTCCAGCAAACGGAAAACCAAAAACAAATCTGGACTCAAGACAAAAAGAACAACAAATTCCAAACCATCAAAACGGCGTACCGAGAATCCCGAATCAAAAACCACAAAAGGATGTTCAGCCTCCAAGCCTCTCGTACCAAAACGCCAAAGTCAGGGTATGAAATCATCCAGCAACAGACCCGTCAAACCAACCCACACAGCAAAATCAAGATTAAACTCCCTACCTCAATCCATCATCCTCCCCTCCGACACCGAAGACGACGCACCCTTGCTACTCAGCTCTCCCACCCATCAAAGAAAATGGAAACGACTCGTCGCCCGCGTTACTCGAAAACGTGTTGATGATCCACCGGCCGTTGATGTCAATGGTAGTGTTACCACTTCTATCTCTTCACAACAACAGAAGGAAGAAGAGACAAACAACGAGCAGAAAGAAAGTAAAGCAGACGTCGTGCAAGAAGTATACGACCGCGTCAAGAGGAAGAGGATCGAGAAGGCGGGTACGTTACTTCAATAACCCAAGCGCGTTGGTGTACATAACGGCAGTATGTAGTGTTGATGAAACGGGGAATAGGAATCTGGATGCGGCTTTGCTAGGATAGAGTAATGTTCCGTGAGACTGCTTTGATAGGCATGAATTATGGGGGGTTTTGGTTCATGGTAGTAGATTAGTAGTGTATGGCTGCTTAATTGTATATCTTTCCATACAGTACATAGAGCCGTTTGTACATAGATACCTACATGGTGTGATATAAAAAGTTATCATTCTAACCTTTTCCTAAGACGATATACGAGACCAATCATAGCCCCAACTCGAACATAAGGAAAAGCTAATTGGTTGTCGATGTTCAACCACGATACTCACTGTGATATGTCACACCGGATAGACAGTGAGATGGACAGGCGTAGTTCATGTAGAATATACTGCTTATGAGCTGATATAACGTCGTACTATATGAGCTTTTCTAGCATCAACACTCTGGATTTCGTTTACCCCAGTCTAAGGTAGCTACTTTTAGTCCACAGTCCTGCTTTCTGACTTTACCAATCAAGCCAGATCAACACCGATGCATAGACCCCTCTCTCATTCACAGTCCATCATGCGCCAAATCACCAATCCTCACCACACCACTGCCCCAAGCAATAGCACACCACCCCGCAAACCTCGGATTCGGATTCCACGACATAGCAGATACACCCTGTTCCTCATGGAAAATAAGCTGAGCTGATGCGAGTTTGTCAGAACTAGGAACTGCGTCCTGAAGAGTTGGTTTGGATGATTTCTTGTGCGGAGCAGCGACTTCGATGCGTTCGGGTTGGAAACCTTCATGGAGTCGGGATGTGCCGGGTTTGACGTCGGCGCCGTGGTAGATGTCTATCTCGATCTTGGGTCTGGAGTTTGTGGGAGGAAGGGTGGGTGGAGAGATGAACTGATGGGTTGCAGTTTGATCAGCTGTTGGTCGATCTTCGGATAGTGGATGTTGTGAAGGTGGCGAAGGAGCTAATGGCTGCCAGTCGTACTCGTAGATTTTCTGCATCCACCCGCTTCCTGATATGTCGATGGCTGTTCCGGCAGCCATGGGTAGACATCTTCTGAGATGATTGCTTGCCCAGACAGAACCTTGTGCGTTGGCTACCAGTAGACAGGGATGGAATTGACTGGTTGCTAAGCAGGTTGTGATACCGCTTGCTTCGGGCAACTTCAAGATCGTTTTTGAAGCGTAGAAGTGTCGTAGACTATGACAGACAATTGTTGATAGGGCGGTACCATCTGTTTGAGAATTGCCAGACGCATCGTTAGTGGTGACGAACATCCGAGCGAAAGGGAGATAGGAGAGATTTCTGGTTGGAAGCCGAGCTTTATGAATAGGTAGTCTGTCAATCGTTGGAGAGCGAAGATCGGTTAGAGTCATCTCACCACTTGCAGAGGTTGAACAGAGAAAATGGGGTGTTTCCATTGGCACCGAGACAGCCATCACATATGTATTGTGGACTTGAACAGTCAGATAAGGTTGGAGGATGCCAGTAGTATCGCTAGTCTCGCAGTTGTACACCCGAACAGCGCCATCTGCACCTCCGATGATGAGGTCGTGTGAACTGGCCCAGCAGAAGGTTGTGTGAATCGTATGAGACGGTGGCTGTGCGATCAAGTCTGGTTGTTGGCATTCTAAATACTTAGTTTCCGCATGATCTTCAAGGTCGATGTTGACAAGCCGGACACAGCCATCACTCGATAGTAATGTCAGTCTACGCTGACTTGAACTGGGCAGTGATACAGCATCCAGCAACGGTGACCATTCTATACGTAGGATATTGCCCCATTTGGTGCACAACACTTGCGAAAGTTGTGGCGGCGTGTCATAGTCGACAAACGCTGGAGTGTGTCGGTTTGTGAGGATAGCTTTGATGCGCCAGATTTGTACTTGAGAAGGAAAGGCGGGTGACGGTGAAAATGCAGGTGCTAATTTGATAGGAACGAGAGGTGCGGCATCTCTTTGTGCTTGTGAACATTTGAGTGCAACAGCTAGAAATTGATTTTCTGACTCTACTGGAGCCCAAGCTAAATGCTGAGGTCTAGCACTAAAATTGAGTAACCAACCTTTATGCCATGCATTGCGACCAGCATCAGATATAGGTAGCCGTTCACCGAGAGGTTGAGATCGTGTCCAAGCTTGCGAAACATCCAAAGGTTGCGTATACTCGAGTCTGAACTTCCGAGCAGTACCCCATGGACCTAGCACAATGTCATGGCTTGGGCTAACCTCCAAATACTTCTTTGCGTACGCATCATCATGAGATATGATGCTTGCAGTTTGTAGCGATGCTAATCCATTATTCGACGTTTCCTTGGCAGTACTCTTTGGTTGTACTGATAGTGGCGGCTTCAGATAGCCTTTGGGTAGCAGCTTGAGTGCCGAAATAATGGACTGCCTGCTCGGCAAAGTCACATCTCTAGAGTTTATATGCCAAACATCTCGTGATTGGATAATTGGATATAGGTCATCAAGGTCAGGCCCGTAGTTTTGAATGTAAATTTTGTTGTTTGTGCCCTTAAGATATTCTCGACCTTCTGGCACCATTCGATTTCGCAAACCCTTCTCTGTAGCCGCAACTTTTGTGAGTGGTACCTGACGTTGGGGACCGGCTTTCATCTTGATCGGGGTGAGGGTTGTGGCAGAGCTACCTCTCGTAGTATACATATCGAGAATGTTGTCATTCAAGTCCTCTTCAGCTGCTGAATGTGTAGATTGCTCACCATCTTCAAATACCTCCTCTTCCATATCAACGTCTAGATGTTTAGCTGGAACATGTTGAAATACGGCCTTCTTCCGACCATGGATGGGCTCAGGCTCTGGACTCGTTGATGATCGATCAGATGATTCAGAAGAAGCTCGAAGCATTTGCAGTGTCTCCTCTGTCCATCCAACAGTGTTTGAGTGTAGGGTATTCGCTTTTCGCTTACGATTCGAGCGTCGGCCAGGCGCTGAATCCATTTCGTATTGCTTGCTGGAAGCTGTACTACCTAGGTCAGTTCGGAAATATTTCTGTTAGCACCTGCTGGTTGTTTGTCAAGCTATGGGGGTCAATAGAGGATGTGCAAAAGAGTCATTTGTGAGTTATGCGTGAAGATGGAAAAAATTGTGGGCAGTTCATCGATCAAGTTCATCATTTGCATTTCTGAAAGCAGACGGAAGTGCATCGAATTTTGCGCTTCAAGAGTGAAATCATTGTCCAAGTCAAATCCTGGAGTTCGGATGCGAAATCTAGTTGTACGAGTTGTAAGTACCACTGTTTGATATGTCTACCCCATCACGTGCATCCTCGTTGCAGCAACTTGAAAAGTGACCATCCATAGGGGAGATTGATTGACATGGTTCCACAGACGACTCAGCACTTTGCAGTGATATTACAGGCAGTAAAGATGGGCAAAGGACACCATGCTTAGAGTGGTAGGTACTTGGTATGCATCAGCCTTCTACAGTTTCATACGTAACAAGTACTACTTTGGCTTGCACCATGGATGAATCTTATGATACGAAGTGATTGTACTGGTAGAGATTTTGGATGCACTGGCACTTTGAAAAACACAGCCTACTGTCCTTCTGTTCATTGGTCGTTGATTCTCCAATGGAAACCAAATTTAGCTGACGCGTTGGGAGACTCGAACCTGGTAAACCGATGTAGGTGGGGCCGAGCATACTGCGTTTAAGCTTTCCGGGGCCTTGCTTAAAACTGGCCTCTTCCAACATGAACCTGCCTTTTGACGCGTGGCTTGCTGCTCCGTCATACTGCACAACTACTGTAGTTGAGCAAAGCGCTCTGCCATGCGACACTAACGGGCCACTTAATCGAAGCACTGCCCTGTTCAAAGAAGAAGAGAAAAGTTGGATCATACTTGCTTGCTTGTACCAAGTAATCTTGTCGGACAAACAAAATCTTATGAAACTGCCAGATCAAAACCTAGGTCAAACATGTAGTGAAATAAGCCTGGTTCCTGTAGGGTAAGGTTTCGACATATCCTGAGAAGGAGCCGCATACTATCCACACAAAGTCTCTATGTCGAATAGCCCTACATGACTTCTTGCAGATCTTAGACCTCAATACTGCAGCTAACCCAAGGAGTGACAGGAGGCCTTCCTGTCATCCTGCCTTCAACACAGCCACCCTCATCCCCACATTGATCCTTCCTGGGCCGCTGTACGGACTTGTGAACCAGCAAGACCTTTAACTTCTTTTCGTATCACTTCTATCGTTCTTTGTAATGCTTTGACAATCATCCTTATTCGTGTAGCACCAGTTACTCCAACACTACAATCGTTTGCCATGCTCTCTCTACAGAACCGAGTTCTGGTCACATCAGCTGCGTATCTTCTCTTTACACCAACAGTCTCTGCCCAAGGATCATGGTGGGGAAACGGCAATGGCGATGGCAATGGTTATGGTTGTCCGCCATGGATGTCTTCGGATGAATGCAACAACAACAATGGTGGCAGCAGTAGCAGCGGAAGCAGCTCAAGTGCATCCGACAACTCGTTCAATGCTTCAATACAACAACAAAGTCGAATCATTACCATACATGCAATATTGGCATGTCTAGTCTGGGTATTGTATGTTCAAGATCTCACCTTCCGTTCCCTCCTCTAGTCCGGCATGTATTAACTATCTACAGCTTAATTCCTTTGGGAGGCATCCTCATCCGCCTGGGCATCAGAAGTCCCTGGATCGTCCGCATCCACGCCATTCTCCAGTCCCTCTCCTTCGTCATCTACTTCGTTGCCGCCGGCCTCGGCATCTGGTTAATAAGGCAATTGTCCGATGGCGACTCCTACGCTTCCTACTCCTCCTACTCACTGTGGGATGACCCTCACCCAAAAATCGGCGTTGGAATCTTAGTCGCAGCATTTTTCCAGCCTATCTTCGGCCTGATCCACCACACCATCTACAAACGCCGCGTAGCAGCCACAAAAGCCGGTCGCCCAACGAAACCACCTGGCCGCACAGCCATAGGCACAATTCATCTCTGGCTCGGCCGTCTCCTGATCGTCCTAGGCGTTATCAATGGTGGCCTAGGTCTGAGACTCGCATCATATACCGACTTCGCGGGAAACACAAGGACCAAAGCAATAGCCTACGGCATAGGTTCAGGAATAATGTTACTCCTCTACTTCATCTTCATTGTCCGCGGTGAAGTCAGAAGAAGCAAAGGTCTCGAGGAAAGCAAGCGTCAAGCAGACGAGGCAAACAGGAATAATGTCCCTCTTCTGCCTATGGAGGCTGTGCAGGCAAGAGGTCCTCCTCCACCGCTATATACGGCTGGCCACATGAGTGTACCACCGAGTTATGAGGATAGTCAGATGGGTGGCTCAGCGAGTGGTCAGACGAACCGTCCGACTAGTATGGTGAAGGAGGCGCACACAACAGCACGATATCACTGAATTCACGAGCTTGAGATGAGGTTGGGTGCCACTGTCGTATAGTGTAGCACATATGAGATAACGAATGAGGACTCACGTAATGAACAAATCAATTAATGAATCATACACCCTTTTCTACAAGTACCAGCCCTTGAGTGTTCGTTCGTTTAAACGTCCTTTGTTATTACCAAGAATAACTCCTCACAAAAGGCGGTAACTCGTGGCCTTCTGGCTAGGGGTCCCATCGCTTTTGGATGCAAAGATCCCCGAATTCCTACAGTGCGTACCTACGTACATGTATGGATCAGAGGAAATCGTGTCGTTTTCTCCACAAGTCAATTCATTTCAATAACTTTTGTGAGATTAATGGGCGATTGAAGGTTAGTATGGTGGAGAAGGGATCACGACTTGCTCTGATAAAAATTTACCATAGCATCCACTATACTTTTGTCTACCTTCACACATAAATATAACATAATATACATATAGGAAATACGCCTGTCCGTTCTCTAGTCATCAGAAATCACCATTCCACCGTTTCTTTTACCAGCTTGATGTATGCCAGCATGACAAGCATGAAGATGGGTTGACAGATTCTATAGGGACTGGACCATTCTTATATGCTGTATTCCTCGTTTGAATCCGTTCTCGCAGAGTGATGTTGTAGATATCGAGCGTGTAACGCCATCGTGCCTGTGAGCTATCTGCATGTCCGTGTGCCTCTCCCTCCCTCGATTTCGTGATGGTTGATCGTTGTCATCGAGTCTTGTTCGATAGTTGTTTGTGATATGCCGGTTGCGCACCATATCAGCCAGGATTCGTTCGTGGAGGGGCTTCGCAGCTGAATGATGCCCGATATGTGTCTTCACTACCTGTGCTTGCTGTAGCAGTTGAGTGGCAGGACTTGTGGGTAGTTTGTCACTGGTCGAGTATCGGTTCCTCTTCTTGCTATTCTGACTTGAGCGGTTGTGACCTCAAGTTGTTTAATATGCTGAACAAGTACTGTTTACTAGAGAACTTCCTGGATACCTGGTGAGTAGGTGATCAATCAATGCTCAACAGACTTGGTGAGGTAGTGTAATTTTCGGCATCGACTCAAAACCGGTAGCTGAGATTGAAATCTAAACGAGCTCACCTCTTGATTGGAGCGATGATCGAGGTGTCCAAGGTGGGTCCTCCCTGACACAAAAACCAAAAGTCAGCTTTACGCACCCACTGAAGTCCTCCCTGGCGTAGCAGCTCGCGGCTTTCTGCAAATTTTGCAGCCCTCACGAGTCGCAAAGCTCTTTCAGCCACTCGCAACTGCGAGGGCGGTTCAGGCTCTTCGCACATATCGACTCCATCTGTAGGCTCGACAAGTTCAGAGAACAGCATCAGTGCTCCGTCAGATTCTCCATTCGCACGCATCGCATCCGCGAGGTCAATGCGAATCCACAACAGCTCGCGGTTGTTTTTCGCACGATTGGCTCCGCTAGCCTCGTGGATCAATTTCAACAGAGCGTGTTTCGCTACAGTGTAGTCACCTCTGTCAAGCGCCACAAGGCTCCGAATGTGGATGAATTGGCAATGTCGCTCGAAATCTTCATCAAGAACCGTCGACTGGTTGACGGAATTCAGGAGTTTAGTGCATTCAGCTTCATCACCATTGTCTCGATACAGCATCGCTAATTGCAATGCAGCATCGAGGCACACGTTCAGGTTGATGCTGAAAACTCGCTGACGACCACCCCAGCCATCTATGAGACGTTTTTCAGCATCTTCAAATTTGCCTTGCTTGCGCAAAACCGAGCCCAAAGCGGTGCTCAATATCAAAACGAAGACGTTTTGTGGCCCTGCAATCTCAGTCATTGTATGCATCGCCGCACGGTAAGTTGCTGCAGCTTCTTGTAGATCATTCACTCGCTCAAGTCTCGTACCTTCGAGCAAGAGGAGAGTGTTGAAGAACCTGTCTTTCTCGCCGCGTAGCTGGCGAACTTCCTCCAGTGTGTTCGATATGATTGTCCCAGCTTCGGCATACTTGCCCAGGGCAACAAGCGCTGCACCTATCATCCAAGCCGTAACGTAGATGCCGTCCTTGCTATTGCCGACAAGTTCCTTTTGCAACCGGTAGAGGTCATACAACTCGCCAAGGACTTCAGAAAACCGTTTCTGCCAGAAATATTCTTGCAACAGGGCCGCTCTAGCCCTGAGTAAGAACGGATCTTTCTCGGCAAGCAAGCGGGCCAGACCTTGGAAAACGATCAATTTCTGTTCATATGCCTTGTGCCAGTCACTGGTTGACTGTCCTGCTCCGTTAAGGAAATCTCCAAGACGGAAGCGTGGTAAATACTGCAAAAGTTGGTTTTCGGCTTCGTCTTTGAGAACAAGGGAGAGCAAGATATGAGCTGTTTGAAAATAATTTTCAAGCTGTATGCCTTGCTGTTGCGCTGGCGGTAGAGTCGACGCCCATCGCAATAAAGAGGAGTATACAGTGATTTGCCCAGCATAGCCCGTGCCAGGCTTCAAGTCGAGAATGGTTTCCGACCACGTCACAAACTCAGTGCCCTGTAGAAATCGACTTAATTTCGCCACGAGATCCTGTGGAGGTGTTGTCACAGCAGTGACATGCTCATGAAAATATTTGGCGGCATACTCATAGATTGGAGAGTCTAGGATGGACTCTTTCAACGAGATATCAACCTCTATCGGCTTCAAATGCTTGCGGAGGAGCTTCGCAGCTCTCTGAGGATCACGATATATGGGCTGGCTGAGGGTAGAGAGGCATTTATTGGCCAGATACAGGTTGGCCTCCTCCATTGTCACCGATTTGGTAGTCGCGAAGAAGTCTTTGATCGTGGGATGTGCAAAGATAACTCGATTCGTGGTCGAAATAAAGACAAAGGACCCGCAGAGATCATCAATCTCCTTTTCAATATTGAAGCTGATATCGTCTTTATCAAGTGTCATGGTCGAAGCATTCATGGCCAAAAGCTCATCGATTTGGTTGGTTGTCAGTGGTTCTCGGGCAGCCATTAGCAAACGAAATATACATTGACGGCGTTCAAGCTTTCCTGAACTGTGCGCAAATTTCGCGTCACTCGTTTTTAGTAACTTTTGGTAGTGGTCAACAGCGTATTCAGGCCGAATATTAGCAATTGCTTCTTTGATTTGTCCCGGTGTACTTTCATTTCGCAGGCGTTCAATGCACAACTCGGCGTGCAAGAAGTTGTTTTGGCTATGATCGACCACCGCCTTCGCTACTTGTGATCTGAGTTCTTCATGTTTTTCTGCCTGTAGTTCTAGCCTTGCATCAATTTTCCGCTCGACGACGCGTACAAGATCGGCTCGGACTGATTCAGCGTACGATTGCATTTCAAGTATCTTGTGGTTGGATGAGTTGAATAGAATGGGATTTCGGCAGGTTGCTATGACAGTCACACCGTCTTTCAAGGCAAGCGTTGCCAGGAATTCAATTACTAGTTGCTGTCCTTCTTCGCATTGATCAACCCCGTCGACTATTAAGACGTAAGAGTGGCACTCGTCGAGTACCTGCTCTACTAGTCTTAGTAGGATAGGATATGGACATTGCCAAACTGTCAGATGATGCGTTCGTTGTTGCCTTGATATCTTGAGAATGGCTTCTTGATACGTGCCACACGAGCTGTGGTACAGCTGTACAAGAATGTTGATCAGAAGGCCACAAGCTGTGTTGATAGCCGGGCCGAACGCAGAATTGAAGACGTTGTACAACACAGGCTGTGATAGGCTTTTATTCAATTCCTCAAAGGCAGAAAGAACCACTGAGCTTTTTCCGCTTCCCGGAGGTCCGGTTATCATCAACAAGCTAGGTTCAATTCCTTGAATACAGGAAAGAAACTCCGAGGCACCGAAAAGCCATTTGCATGTTCCTGGAACGAGAGACGTCGGCGCATCGAGCTTGAAATCGGTTGTTAGCCATAAGGACGCGCTCACCTCACCGCCTTTAATATGTTAGTACGGTTTGGAGTTGTGAAACTAGTCCGTGTCAAAGATGCACACACGCATCCCCGGCGGGTATGTGCAGATAGATTGATTTACCTTGGTTCGGTATGCACGACACGGGAGTTGTCGTAGCAATTCCTTGGCACCACTATTAGCACAATTATGTCGATCTCCAGATGGATATGCCTACTTTGGTATCTAGACTCTTGCAGTAACTCTTGTTGACGTTCGTCGAAAGCTTGCAGGGATTGTGCATGTTCTGTAAAATGTGTCAGGTACACGGAGGTTAGACATTGTCGGATCGTATACCCTGCGTTTCAAGACGATGCTGGTATTGCGCTGGAAACGGGTCACTCAGTACGGGCTGAAGTATGGAAAGAGGTCCAAGCAAGTATAACACGACGTACACTGTGCAGCAGCAACATGCAGAACGCGGTCGACCGAGTCAGCTGAGTATTGTAGATCACGCATAGCCTGTTCGATAGGAGTCTGTCTCAGAAGAACTCTCAAAATTCTTTTCCAACGCCTCTGCATCGAATGATACTTTGCAAAACCAACCAACGTTATTATACGATGGAATAAGGTTCGTATCGACTTCTTTATATTCATGTCGCTGGCGTACAAGGACGCCTCATTCTTCCAGTGATGAACGTAGCTTAGGATGCGTCGAAGGATGTCCTTGGTCTTCTCGGGTAGCATGTAGTAATCTCGGGCGATCTAAGCCTCGCATGACTTTGGTTAGTCAGTTCAAAGGACAATCTCGGAGGACAAAGCGTGGCTGCAGGCGGTGTCCAAAGTACTGCATTACTTCGTGCGCCTTGACGTACTCCACCGTGGAGACCATTCTTATGAAGGCAGCTACTTGGTAGTAGAGCGACAACTGTAGCTCCGTCGATAGAAGTTGTCAAAGAGGAATGAAGAAAAGACAAAGAACTTACCTGCACCAACAACCTACATACACCCCAGACGAGTGTGAAGATGAAGTGTGACTGTGCAAGGACATCAACCGCTGGTGCGTATTGATAGATAACATCGAACAAGTCGCAGACAATAGAGCGACGTTTCCGACAAGCTGGTAAGCCTAATTGCGCAAGGTCTTTTCGACGAACCAAAGCCTCGAATTCGCCGTCACCACCAAAAGCACCTGCAATTTCGCGAAGATCTTCTAGGCTGAAGCCCTTGGCGACTATGCCTGCAAGGTCTGTTTGCACGGCATCCTAGTCAGAGTCCTGTCAGTTGACGCTCCTTGACCTTGATTACACAGCAGCGTGACCCAAGGTAAAGCATTGAAGGTGCTTGAAGTGATGCAGAAAATGTACAGAGCGTACTGCAGATGGCTAAGTGCAATGTGTACTCGTAATGGTGCGAGCATGATGAAGAAGGAATCATGCCCCTCAGACGACGAAATTGTTAACACGAGGTCTAAAAAACTTGAAGATGGGTCAAGGAGCATTTCTGGCCAACAAGGAACGGGCATTGTACGCGGGGACTCGGATGCAATTGTGACCAACCACAGCTGGTTCAGGCTAAGGGCCAACCTAAAGCAAGACACAAAAAGACATTTACTTGCCTTGAAAGCTTCTGACCAGATGGTTGTAATATCCATTGTCATGACCAGTACACGCTGTCAGTGCATCATTATCATGATGACTCTGGGAAGACACACACCTAGGAATCTCTGGCTATATGTTTCTATTGACACACTGATTGCCTGTTTGTTGCCTTGCTACCTAAAGTCTTGCCTTCTCTCTTCATGCCTGTAAGAATAGCTCACTCATCAGCATCACTTTCTTCTCTCGTTCAATAGGGTCCCTGGTCACAGCAGTTGATGCCGCTGCCAAGTAGGATTTTGCATGCTTAACAGGTCACCAGATGTTGGCTCATCGCGTCTGTGACCGATCTCCAATTCTGCTACCAATAGCATGTGAGCGCAACGGATTGCTTCCTCATTAACCATCTAGATCCTCTTACATCATCTGCCTCGGTGCAGTCAGCCTTGGGCACACATGCTTGACATGCTTCGATACCATGGATCAATGGACTTTTGCACGCAGTCATCCGAAATTCCCCGCACTATGCGATGCAAAGCGTTTGGGCCGGTTGGAGTGGTTGATGGTACAAGGTTGAGTTGAGTTCTTCCTTATTGTTGCATGCGGTCCAGAGATCTGGAATGCAATACTACAGCTATGTGAATGCTATCAGGCTGCGGTGTTCTCTACCAGCAGGGAATTACTGCAAAAGACCTTAAATGTCCCTGCAAATATGGCTATTGGGAAATGTTTCAAGAACGCTTCGTGCCGTACCCCGAGCGGAGCTTCGACCAAGCGAGCCGCGCCAACCCACTGAGGGACTTGGAAGCCAGAGTCAAGACAAAGAAAGGATCGCTGGAGTTCGAATCTAGCATGAGAGCACAGTTCATACTGCACTGCATAGGTTGTGGCATCAAACGTCGTCTGGATGACGGAGAAGCAAATGCTGGTTTCGACGAGACGAACTTTCTGCGAGCCGCATGCGAACTTCTAGAAATAGGGAACGGTGATTTTGTGAGCCGCGGACTCTCTGTCATTACTCAAGCTGCTCGTGCTTCAGCAACACTCCCATCATACAGTGAAGCAAAGCTAGAAGTAGGCCAGCCGCTTCATGATGCGCCTATCCCGCTTTCACCCGCAACGCGAGTCTCTGGGACAGCGCATGACCCAGTCTTCGATAAGCAGGCTGGATCCTCTACACAAGAGGGTTCACAAGACCAAACAAAGCAACTCCCTTCGAGAATAGATAAAACGAACAGCCAAGAACAGTATGACTCGAGGTCAAGAAAGTCTACGGAGTCCACTCAAGACAGTGCAACCGCCAGTCGCGGCACGAACAGAGGGGCAATGATTTCGAGACACGCTGAAGGCGCTCGTCACCACACAGACGCAGGCTCCTTGCCGGCGAGCCGTGACACAGCAAGAACATTACAAGGTCGGAACGAGTTCCACGCTGATGATGAAGACGACGACGAAGACGAGGAAGATGAGGAAGCTGACGAAGCTGACGGAGAGCCCAAGAGGGTCGTACTACGTGAAGCCACCGCAAGTCGCAGCCTCCGACCTGATGAAAGCAATCGCACCCCGGAAATGTTTCTCCCCGGGAAAGGGATTAGTCAAGAAATTCTCGAGTATCACAAGAAACGTGGGACATTTGGCACTTGGACAAGCATAGCAAGAACACGCCGAAATAGCGAGGATGGTTTCCTGATCAGCTTCACTAAGGAAACACGCCCTCTCGACGTCAAGCAGATCAAGCGCATAGTCAATGAATCGTCGATCCACGAAGCTAAAAAGAAAGACATGGGCCGACCATCTCGGACTCGATGATCCCTCGAGAGCAACCGGATTGGAGTCTACTTCAGAGTATATGCTCTTCATACTTACAGCGAGAGCATTCGCAAATTTGAATCACTCAACAACAGGACCACATGGTTATGTACGAGCTAGACAGACCCCGACCAGTCTCATCTTTCCAAGGCCGTACCGTCAACACTATAGTCCTTTAGCTCGGTCGGAGGAAATGTTCTGTGATATTCAGATCTGCGACTGTGTTCATCACCTTCTCGCACGCCTTGCCATTTGTTCTGTGGACACCACGATCCACTTGCCGAAGATGTTATCTTCCCAGCATTTCCTCACTCATGCTTTCGAAATCACCTCAAGCATTTTGATGTCATGCTTAGGTTTGGATGCGCTCAGTGTGTTTATGCCCGCCCCGCCTTCTACTTTGGAAAGTTTTCAAGCCAGAGCTGTTGAGTCAGTATGACAGCTGACGTCTCCATCAAACCGCTGATGAATTGGAGAAACAATACAACTATCGAACTTGAAATGAAGAGGAAGCTGTAGACTTTTGGAGAAAGGACGAACCGTCGTTATGTATTTGAGAGATGCCAGTCTTAGTGTCTCCGTGTGTTTTCCAAGCTAGGTCTAGACAGTCGAACGGCCATATCTTGGCCCAAACTCGAGGTGCCGTCATCCTCCATACACGTCGTCAGAATGAGAGACTGCTGAGAAGAGAACAGTACTCTTCTCGGAACTCCCACTGACGACCTTCACGTAAGCATGAGTATAGAGTGAGGTCGGCGAGACCTTGAAACGGTTAGTCAACAAATATGAGGCATAATCGCTTGGTATGTGTTTATGTTCGGAATCAATACAGTGGCAATTGTGAGGAGTAACTTGGTCTGGTAACTGAGGGGTCGTATAGCGTAGTGCCATCAACGTGCACGGACTTCGTATAGCTTCGAGCCAAGGTTGACGAGGTTGAACTGTAAAGCTTGACACTACACAGATAGAGCTGAATAAGAAGTGAAACAACTTGTGATAGAGGAGGCAGGTGGCCCGAAATACGTTGACCTTCACCACGCTAATCCAAAACAAGCTATCTCTTCTTAAATTCTGTATGAGTACCTCGGCACATGAGACAAAATCCGGGGTCCCCATTCATTCAGATTCGGCATGTGTTGTGCTAATCGAGGTGTGTCTGTCAACCAATGAATATCTACTGTGAGCCGGCCTGATTGAGTGCGGGTTACCTGACTTGCCGAAGCTGACTTGTCGAGGTCACTGTGTTGCTTGCAGTCTTTCTCCGTCCCGAAGTGCTTACTTGGAAGGACATTTGACCATCCATTATTCACGATATATTTATGAGCTTACTGTAGCTTTCAGCTGTTGATACAAGCTAATTCTCTCCCACGACATTGAATTCGAATAACACGATACACCTGTAAAGACAAGCTAGTCAATCGACAAGTCTCGACGATAAACGACACCACGTCGTTATCCTAGCTTTCTACACTATCACCGTTCCAAACCTCTCAGAATTTTATATATCCACCCATAACAGGTTCCATCACTCCAATAAGCGTACCGGCAAGATTCATCATCTCATCCACAACATATATCCTGCTCTAGCATCTTGACCAATCTTACCATCGTCTTCTCAACGCCCACGGAAACGACCTCATCCATCACAATGCCCTACAAATCCCGCTGGACAGTGCCAATCCCTGAATGCTCCTTTCCAACCTTCCAATTTACCTCCGCTAGCCACACCGAACCTCCAGAGCTCGCAAATAAACCATGCTATCTCGACGCCGCAAATCCTGACACTCACTTCTTCACTCGTGCAAGTTACAAACTTTGGGCTCAACGTTTTGCTCTCGGTCTTACACGTCTACCTGATTTCCAACCTGGCGATCGCGTGCAAATATTCAGCAGCAACAACCTGGCTTTCCCTGTTGCATTTATGGGCATTATCATGGCAGGTGGTATCTTTACAGCAGCAAATCCAACTTTCGTACCCAGAGAACTAGCATATCAATTGAAGGACTCCGGGGCGAAGTATATGTTTGCAGCAGAGGGTAGCTTGGATACTGCTGTTCAAGCAGCCAAAGAGGCTGGATTACCAGCAGATAGAGTGAGATGGTTTGATGCGGACATGTTCTTTGAGAAGGGTAGTGCAGACAAAGGAAGTAAACAGGGGGTTGAGTATTGGAATGGTATTTTTGCTGGACCAGAGGAAGCGAAAAGCTACCAATGGAACGAATTGAAAGGTATGATCCACACCAGCGAGTATACATCAATCTCGGAAACACCACGTCCGCATCAACTGAATTAAACATCACCTCATCATCCTTTCATCCCCGATTTCACTGCTTACCCACTAATTAATGGTGTACAGGCCCCAACGAAGCCAAAGATCAAGTAATAGCCCTAAATTACTCTTCCGGCACAACTGGCGTACCCAAAGGTGTAATGATAACCCACCTCAACTACATCTCCAACACCATTCAACATCAACATCTCGCAACCCTCTATCCAGACTACGCTGAACGATCAACTCGCACAAAATGGCTCTGCTACCTCCCACTATACCATGCAATGGCTCAAACCATATATCTCTCTGGTGGCATGATGCGTCAAATTCCAGTATACATCATGTCCAAATTCGACTTCGTTCAAGTACTGGAGAATATCCAGCGTTTCCGCATTACGGATTTTGCTATGGTGCCACCGATTGCAATTATGGTTGCTAAGCATCCTGTGGTTAAGAAATATGATTTAAGTAGTGTGGAAAGTATTGGATGTGGGTCGGCGCCGTTAGGGAGTGAGGCTAGTAGAGAGTTAGAGCGGGTTTGGGGCGGTAAAATCAATTTGAAGCAGGGATGGGGTATGACTGAGTAAGTGCTGTTCTTCCATTTCTATTCCTTGTCCGTCCTCGAGCAGGACACTGGAAACACTCACCCGTATCCAAACCAATACCAAAATCAACACGGATAACAACACCATCACCATCATCAACATCCAATCTACAACATCCGATCTACAATCCACAATCTACAACCCGCAATTTACAACTCGCAATGTGCAACGTGCAATCAAAACCAGCCTTGCTAACAATCAATACTAGAGTAACATGCTCCCTCCTAGGCTGGGATCCCAACAAATACTCCCCCTCCTTCGGCGTCGGCGAACCCAACGCCAACACAACAGCCTGCATAATGTCCGTCTCCGAAGACCCCCAAACCGGGCACCAAACATTTCAGGAAATAACCTCCCGCGGTCCCCAAAACAGAGGCGAACTATGGTGCCGCGGCCCAAACATAATGAAAGGATACTGGAAAAACCCAAAAGCCACAGCTGCAACATTCAGCCCGGACGGCCAGTGGTTACGCTCAGGCGATATAGCGTACGTCGACGATGACGGGACATTCTTCATCGTAGACCGTATAAAAGAGCTTATCAAAGTCAAGGGCAATCAAGTCGCGCCCGCAGAGTTAGAAGCGTTGATCATCGACCACCCTGCCATCGCAGATGTCGCTGTCATCGGTGTCCCGACGCCCGACGGCGACGAGAAGCCCAAGGCGTTCTGTGTGAAACAAGTTGGTGCGAGTGTGACGGAGCAAGAGGTGGTTGATTTTGTGAAGGATAAGGTTGTGAGATACAAGCGGCTTGTGGGCGGGTGTGAGTTTGTGGATGCTATTCCTAAGAATCCGAGTGGGAAGATTTTGAGGAGGCAGTTGAGGGATCGGGCTGCTGCGACGGCAAGTGTGGAGACGGGGCAGGTGCAGGCGAAGTTGTAGATCTTTTGGGATCGATTGTATGTAACTTGGTAGGTAAGTATGGGATGAAGATTGTATGCTTGTTTGTATGGATTTATGGTTATGCTGCTTACGTGTAAATGAGATGTGCGGTGAGCAGAATAGCGATTTATCAACACCAAGTTGCGTATACGTGTATCTACTGTACTGTACATCACCTCAACTACATACAAGCCTAGGCACTCCCATACATTCCAACTAGCCACTACGAAATGCTCAGTTCAAACAAAACAAACACAGCAAGCAGAACTACATTAAACACACCCTTAAACACCACCTCCGTGAACAGTAAACAAAAACTAAAGGAACGCCTCCAGGTATATCTGCAGTCCGACGAAGAGCCAGATGTGCTACTATCGTCCAATGCACCTTGAAAACATGAACTCAACTGAAAAGACACACCGTCATCGACCAAGTCTCTACCAGTATTTCATTGAGTGCTGTCTTCCAGCTCACGATAAGTGCATGTATGAAGATGGAGATATAACTCATCTGCTTGATCTAGCTGGGTCGACACATAGTCTGCGGCAATAAAAGTTCCGTGTCGTACACTGAGTGTACCTACCTACCTACCTTTTGCCAGGGCAGATGAGCGGAGCATGACAAGTTCGCGCACGTCAGGATGAGAATGTAGTGATGCACCGTCAGTTAGTATTCGAGCAACTTTCCCTTCCAGCCTCACTCTCCTTGCCTTCGTGCAACCCACTTGACGAGTCAGGCACTGGAGATGTAATATCCCTGTATTCCCGTATAGGTTCCCAGTGTAGTTGCTGTCTGTGCAGCTGTTCATCTCGTCTGTCGAGTACATAATCTTCGTGCTGAACATCCTTCGGCTCAATGCTGGCAATTGTAATGGACGTTTCCGGTCTCTGACAGCCTTGCGACTAGCAGCATGCCTGCATTGGAAAGGCGCAAAACACAGCAACCCTACGATGCAGAACAGCAGCAGTAGTAGGACAGTGCGATATGGAGCAGACATCGTAGACAATATCCGAGTGAATTGTTAAGTGCCTGTAAATGTTTGTAGCTCACCTTAGGAAGTCTTTATATGAAGAACCTCATAGTAGGCCGGTAGTTGAGGTAGGCATTCCGCCAGCCCAAGTATATTTGCATCTCGAAAACGACCACAACATTGCTAAGCTGGGCAGCAAAGGTCTCATCGAGGTCGAGGTCAAGGTCGAGGCTGAAGTCACAGCACTGTAGTGTCGCTACTTGGCTCGAAACACGCCGTAGACACTGTGTAGTAGTATATGCTGCAGAAGAGCAGTGGACTTCATATAGAGAACTGACTTGATATCATCTTGGAGGTTTCGATTGGATCAAGTATAGGTAGGTAGATAAACAATGACGAGGCTGTGATGCCTACCTACAGTAAGTATGATTATGTCAGCTTCGTTCCTCGCACCTCAAGCATACCCTGCAATATAAAATAAGTACTGTATTCAATTCAGGGTATCACTCTGCAATGGTCCCCAGATCCTACAAATCATAGCGTCAGGTTTCATGTACCTTTGATTGTACAAGTAGTCTTTGAGTTGTGCGGATGCTCGCGGCACGGGTAGCCCGGCTAAGGTCGAGTTGTGTCACCTGTTTGCTGTCCTTGACCTATCATGACGAATAGTATTAAATGAAGCAGTGAGAAAGTGGAAATCAGAAGGACAAAGGTGGGGAGATAACAAGTTGGGCATATCTCTATGATATCGTTTGCAGGTTGAAGGTTTCATTTCATCGTTAATTTCTAATATGTGAGGGAACACCATACTTTTCATGCAAACCTTCCCTGAGACGAGATCTAGCCGCTACAATTGACATGGACAGCCAATGTATCCTCTCACAACTCCTGAAGACGCCCAATTTCGAGTCTATCCAGTACCAGAACCGTGGGTAACCATCATCGCTAATCATCGACCTGTTCAATACTTCACGAGGAGCTCAGAACCATGGGCTTGGGACCTAGACCATTTCGGTTTCTGAAGAAGAGAACACCAGCATTCTCGCCGGTTGCACCCTCATTAGGCTCGACCCAATTGCAATGTCGGAAAGAGTTATATATACTCTTGATGAAGCCGATTGAACCATCCTTGGTATCGGATCGATAATGTCGGCCCATGACCTTCTTGATCGCCTCAGTTGCCTCATCGGCGTGGTAGAAGGGGATAGTCGAGATATAGTGGTGAAGAACATGGGTCTCAACAATACCATGAAGAAGCTGTCGACCGATGAAACCAAATTCACGATCAATTGTGGCTGCAGCACCTCGAGTATAGGTCCAGGATTCAGCTGTGTAGTGAGGAAGAGATGGGTCGGTGTGTTGAAGGAATGTGATGGCAACTAAAAAAATGTCAGCATACCGTGAAGAAGTAGGGGAAAGAGGAAAACATACCCAACCAGTGGTTTACCCAAAGATATGGAATACCGTACCAGACAAACAGGTTGAACCAACCAAATTTGCTGCCTAGCACATACAAGATGCTGCAAACAATTGCAATACCAAGATCAGAGAGCAAGATGAGTTTCGCATCCTTGGCCTCATACAAAGGGCTGTTTGGGTTGAAGTGGTTGACACCTCCAAAAGGTCCGTTCTTCTTTCCCTTGCCTCGACCTTCCTTCTGGAGTTCATGGTTGTTATGACCAGTCACATTGGTTAAGATATACGCTGGCCAACCCCCGAGCTGTTGGACCACAAGATCAAGCAGGGTTGCGATTGGTGTCTCTTCAGTCAATTCGTGGAGTTCGTGAGCAAACTTGCCAACTCTGCTAGCATAGACATCTCTTGTTTTGGGGACGAAAACCATATCTCTCTCCATGTTACCAGTTGCCTTGTGGTGTTTGCCATGAGAGATCTTCCATGAGAAGTACGGAACCAAGAGGGCAGAATGACAGATCCATCCAACTGTGTCGTTGAGAACTTTGCTGGGTGAGAACGATTGATGACCACATTCATGAGCAAGAACCCACAAACCAGTACCGAAGAGACCTTGAACGAAAGTGTATGCAGCCCAGAGACCAGCTCGAATGGCAACATTTGGGACATTTTCAGGAGTGAGGTATCGGTTCGTGAGGTAGAATGTCACTCCAAGCGACACGATATCCCGAGCAACATAGTACAGACCAGTTGCAGCGGATCGTTCGAAGCAGTGTTTTGGGATGGCTTTGTGAATGTCACCGATTGTGTAATCGGGAATTTGAAACTCGTTGCCATAACCATCGATCAACTTTTGAGCAGTCTGTTTCTGTTGGCTGGCGACGATCTCGCTATCGCTAGCAAGGGAAGAGAGGGAAGTAGAGGAAGGAGATGACCGAGGACTATCGGCGGGAGAGATATCGGCGGAGGTCGTAGGAGTTGATTTGGTCGTGTCGGTTAGGGGTTGTCGCCGTACGACAGGCGGTGTGGGGAGAGCTGTGGTTGACATGATTCTGGTGGGATGATATTGAGGGCACCGATATGAAGAGGTCCTGCAACGCACAATTCCAGATGTACAATATGTCGAGACCGCTGATCTTAATGGATAGACACTTGGGAGAGAAGAGTAAGGGAGTGGAAAGAGAGCAGAAGAGCTGCAAGATGTTATCGCAGTTTTGTTCTTCCTCTCAGGCGAGAATGCATTTCTCAAGCACCACCAAAAATTTGTGGACTCAGGATTTCTACAACGGCTACTGAATGGTCACTTTGCTTTGGTGGGCTGTCCTTGCCCGAAAGAGTTACCGTAAACTGACGACTAGCGCAGGGACCTCAGTGAGAGCTCGGTCTGGACAAGGGAAGTGCCCGCAATTCGAGTGGAAATCGTCGAGTTTTCGAGGTTAAAGCACCACTCACCGCCGGCAAAGTGGCCTTTACAGAGTTGGTCCAGGCACTTCTCGATTGATGTCGGCTGATCTTCAAGGTTTATCTTACTGTACCAAGTACATTTCTTGAACACGAGGTACGACCTTGTATACCGCATATCCTGAGCTATTCCGTTTTACATCGTGTTTTACGTGATTCCCTCAACCTGATGTTACCCGGTCAAGCTGATATTCTCATCCATATCAATGAAGCGTTGCATGTTATCCTACTGTACTGTGAACGCCCTGAAAGGTGTTCAATTCATAGTGTATTTGTACATTATTGTAAGCGAAAACAGTAACCTAATCGAACGAGACTGGACTTCGATCATGAAACGGTGGAGTCACTTCCATGACCCTCATACTCCATACCACATGCTCCAGCGATTCCCGTAACACTGATCTTCACCTTGTTGGCAAGCGACAAACGGCATTTGAGGCTGAGTATTGCAGAACGAGCGCTGTTCTTCCTCGGCCCATGTGCATTACATGTGCAATAAATTCGAGAATCGACTGAAGCATGTGAAACGTGTATGAAGGTGAGCAAGGATGATCTGCACCTCCAAAGACGAGGTCTTTCATGAACACGGGGCTTTGGAGATCTTCGTTGTCAGGGTCAAGCGAGGAGATTCATGCGAGTTAGACTGCTGTCATGATGTTTGCAAGTCAGCAAAGTTTTGTTGGGATGCCAAGAATTTGAAGTGCCTAAAACCAGTAGCGGAGTTCAGGTCGGAACAGGCCCGAGGTTCGGCGTTGAAACATTTGCATGGACAGTGGAATACACTTGGATTAGGGAACGCTATTTCATGCTTTTCGAAGTATTCAAGGACAAATCACCAAAAGCTGTGCTCTGACTGGTAGGCGAATACACTTCTACCTCGTTATTGACCAATCACGTACGATTCATCAAACATGAAACAACTCACATTCTTCAGAATACCTGACGAGGAAAGATGTGTCAATCGCTAGCAATAAGGTCTTGTGAACTTTCTGTAGCGGAACCACGGTGCATATAATCTTTTATTGTGAATCAATCCGCCTGCTGTCGCACTTCCTGATATCTTGATCACGTCTAGCTTGCCATTGTTCGAGTTTCCACGACCCAATGTCCCTCCGCAGTCTCTCCATCACCAATCCCAATCGTTGTTGATCCAACGCTTTCGCTTACATCAACTGCTGTGGCAGAACTAAGCTGTTCAACCTCGACAGGTATTTGCTGGCCATTGGTCGAATCTCGACACTTAACATCAATCAACGGTAGTAGAAGCGATCCGGCTTTTTGCGGAACAAGTATGACGGTACTCTCAAAGAGACTGCTACCGGGTGGAATGATAGCTTTCCTTTGACCACCAACTAGCCACAGGTCATTTTGACCTGTTACTTCGACGGATATCTCTTCGTTTGTGACATTCTTTTGAAGATGCTTGACTGAGACATATAGTCGTGCTAGCGATGGTTGACCAACAACACACTTCCTAGATTGCATGGTTGGCAGATCAATTCGTGCAGTCACAATCGTTTGAGCCCTTGGTGCATCCACCAGAAGCTTCAATGTCCTTTGCGAAGCAGCCTCTAATCGGAGCTGTATGCACTTGTGTTCTTCGTGCCACTCACGCAGCCAGTCTACAATGCCGGATCGTGTCTGTCGGTCAAAAGCATGCAAAAGTGTAGCCCAATCCAACTCCTCGAAGCTCCACATATCTATCTCAGATGTAAGAGCTATGAGCTCAATTTCACTTTCTGTCCATAGCGATTGCAGCTTGCTTCCGAGGTGCGATAGTAGTGGTCGAGTAACGTATCTGTAAGGAGTGGTCTCCAGTGATTGTGAAAATTCATCCCGTATGGTTTGTAGAATAGCTTCGTCCGTTGATCGGTAGTCAATGATCAGCCCTAGCTGAGATTTGTCCTTGCTCTTCGGAATGTAAGCGTCCACACTCTGATCCTGGCCAACCAGCTTCACCACCCAGCTGACAGGTTGCTTTACGAAAGCCTGCACAGACACTGGTTTGGTGACGTCTGATACGACCTGATACTCATCGTTTCCTGCTAATGCACATCCTACAATTTCGATGGGTATAGGTCGAGAAGGAGAAAACGTGAATTGTGAGAATGTTGCATCTGCTTGAAAATAGTCTTGTACGTTCACGCTGATTGGCAGTATGCATGTTGTGGACAAGGTATCGTAGATTTCAAAGGTACCTTCGTCTGTCGCATATCTCAGCTCAGCCCGGGTCGAAATCGAAGGTGTTCCGGGATTGTCAAGCACATAAGGAATTTCCAATGTTGTAATTGTGTCATTGACAGAAGCAAAGTCAATGAAGGGAGTATCTTCTACCCGCTTCACGTCGAACTTGTGACCCTGGGGACTTGCGGAAGATATTACGTCAAGACGGAAACCTGCTGTTGCCGGCTTGAGGCGAAGTTGTGCTGAATGTACCGACCGATCAGGCACAGGCCAATGAATGTGAATCAGAAGACTGCGTCGCTGACCTAAATCGCGCACCAGAGCGTCTGAAGCCTGTAAATGAGGTGACTTCCAGCTAGGGTAGATGTAGAGCTGTGTGGCTTGAGGTGGCCTAATCTCGACTTTTTGATCCTCAGAATTGGTAACTTTCGCAGCAGAGATTTCGTGCGTAAGTCGAATATTGCCAATGACGATACTCAAGCTGGTTGCTTCATACCACCCTTCGGTCGCCACAACGCTCTGGAGACGAACGAGCAAGAGACCATTCTCAATCAAAGGTTGACCCTCATACCGAAGGCATATCCTCTCAGGTGTGCTTTGGCTTCGACTATCCAGATTTAGTGAAACTGCTGTATGCCCAATATCCTTAATGGGAAGTACTACTTGCAATGTAAGTGACACCGTAAACTCATCAGTCTCAGAACCATACGTGATGAAATTCGATAAGCTGTTCATGGCAAACATGGACTCAAATGATAGGTCAATCTTATCACAGTTGCTGGCAGCTTCCACCAATTCAGTCCATGTCTGCTGAAGAGTTGATGCTTTCCTTGCTCCATGTGGTGATTGCAATGACAGAAACAATTTGCTCGCCAGATCCTCGTGCCGTCCCGATTTTCGAAGGCAAATGATATACAATTTGAGAATGGAGTAGTCCATAGGAGTTTGAGGAGCCGATTCCATTGAACCAGGAATAGCATCTAACCATGCCATAGCAGCATCATAATCAGAATTGTGTACTTCCACACGTGCAAGATCATACAGTAGTTGGCGTGAAGCTCTTGACTTGCCTGCAATAGTGTAACAATGACATGCACAGACAGTAAGCAGCTTGTACGTTCCAATTGCTGCTGTATCGGATTGGAGCATAGATTGCAGCGACGGAGCAAGTATGCCAACGGACCCATGCGAGATACCAATTGCCACAGCAGTGCCGTCAGACTCGTTACGTAAGAAGTCAAGCAGACCAAATTCGTGACAGACCTGTTGGAAGATGGTCCTTAGCATCAAAAATAGCTCTGCCACTTGAAAGACGAATGCATCTTTACTGCCATGGACGATTCGTAATGCAGAAAATACATCCTTTCCTGCCTGAGGCGAGATACCATTCACAGATATGCCAGTCTCACTCGATGCACTTGTGCTGACTGAATAACCTCGATCCCGTTGTTTCCGACTTTCAGCAATATCGGTGGGACTGAATAGCTCTCCGTCCTGAGTACTGCTACTTGACTGTGTAGCTAGTCTGCTCATCGAACTCACAATCTGGCACTCGGAAAGTGTTTGAAGTAATGATGACCATTTCCAACTTGCCACAATACTATCGATGGCGACCCTTTGCATTTCTCGTTCATCATCAGGAAGACCCTGCTGACCTCCCCATGCTGCAAACAGATCTTGCCTGAGATTCCTCGCGGCTAGATTCGAAAATCTAGTGCTCCGAACACAGATCTCAGACAAAATGTTTGCATCCAATCGCGCGCCGCCTTGTTGTTGTAGGCTCTTCGTTTTGGACGTAGGAGTCGGAACGTTTGCTCTACGAAGCATTATCTGCGTTTGGCGGATGAAAATGTAGATTCTGAAATCCAGAGCACTGACTTGGTTAGTCAAAATCATTTGTTGGTAGTTGCGCCTTTCGAGCTTCCAAGCGAAACTCTCTGCTTCAACAGCAGCCCATGATTTCAAACTCAACCCAATTTCTCCGTTGTTTTGTGTTTCATGCATGCTAGTATTGTTGAGGACTTTTCGGATTATGTCCTTCAAGTCTAGTGCATATGGCAGTAACGTGTTCGCAGCATCAACATGGTCTTCCCTGGCCTGATCTTGAATGACCAAGTCCAATCCCACATCGAGCTCCTCATAGATTTGCAATGCATCTTCAAGCAGGCCAACATTTTCGAAGCCTCTGGCCAAGCCTTCCTTAAGGATGAAGAACGTGCAAAAATTCCACCCTGGCAAGTTTCGTTGAGCTTCTCTCTCGCGAATATGTTCCTCATACTGTGCAACACGTGCATCAAACGATCGTAAGATGGCGGTCTTCAGCTTCTCAACTAGATCCACCCACTGTTCTTCAATCTCAGATGGACTGAGAGCGGTGCTAGGCTTTGCCGGGTCAACGAGTCGCACCTGTGCTACTCGCTCAAAGGGCGCCTTTGATGAGCTGTGGAAGTCAGCTCGGAGCTTGTCGTAAATGGTCGAACTGCTCTTGCCCGTCCACTTCGACTTGGGGATACTGTTAACGCTATCCGTGCTCTCGGTGGCTTCGAGGGAGAGATGTTTGGAACTCCTCGATTGCGTGGCAGCAAGTGTACCAGGCAGCACGACATGCAGAATCAGGTATTCATATGCATCGTGTCGCTCCTGACCCTTGATTGTGCTTTTTCCAGATGTAGACACGTCCAGACTTTTGACCCAGTCCTTGATCTCTTTCCGCACGGTCTCTTTGTACTTCTCCTTGTCGTCGCATCGTACAAGGTAAACCTTCACGAATGGGGTTTGACGCAAACCAGGAATTTGGTGCCTAGTTGTGCTTTTGGCAGTTTCGAGTTCTTCTCGGATGATAGATGTTTCTAGATTGTTGATAGATCGCAGGGGTCGAGTCGCCGACTTCCAGTGCAAATTACTCAGTGGCGATCGTGCCTGCAGGAGTGGTGCCACATTATCGAATAAGTTGCTGGGATCGGTACATTCAATTACGACTTTCGCGGTTGTTGAAGCATTCGTTGAAGCTGCGTCCATACTGCAGCGGAGGAAAGGTAACCAGGGACGTCAGGCCGGTGATACATCGTGATCTGCCAGCAGTACCGACCGGTCAACTTATATCAACTCTCTGGTTCATATGCCAGTAGTCCTCAATGTAAGATGCACAGTGTTGTGGAACGGATAGGGTATAGGACAAATATAAGTGCAGAGTCGGATCAAATTTTGTCCGGCTACTGTAAGTTGCGAACTGTACTTTTCTCGGACCCTTACTTCACTCTGTCTACTGGTAGGTGCCACATTGCTTACCTAGGGATGTACTCAGCACTTCCATCGGCTTTGTCCCTCGAACGTTGAGCACTATCACTTGGTGTTTCCCTCAGTTCTATCCTCTCGAGAGCTAGCGCAGGGTCACGAAGACAATCCAACGTGAAGGGAAACAGTGAAGGGAGAGTTTTGGAAAGTGTCACAATGGCAGGCTTTTCGATTTTGAGAAGTAAACCAATAGGGATATTTCCGATGTTAGATGTAGAGCATTCAAGAACATGTGCCCAAACTATGACATCTCAGATTCTTCATCTTGTGTCAAGCCCTGCTGTTATCAAAATTGTCCTTCATGAACATGTCGATGAATAAATTTACACGAAAATATCATGTGCTCATTGCAGGACTTGATGGTCGACCACTGGAAGCCCGTGTGCTTACAATGACGAGATGATTCAACGTATCATGTTTCGGATACAGGCATTGTCTGTCAGATGTCACTGTGATAAGGCTGACCAAGAGTGAGTAACGCTATCGACCACCAGCAACGTTATCACTTATTGTCGAAGTGTGAATCTTACTCCGGAAGAATGTTGATCCGTGTTCTATATTTCCACCCTCGTATGACCTATTAATTCAAGGTCAACCACTTCATATCTCTTATGCAAGTAAAGCGACCAATTGGCTTGTAACAGAGTCCAGCACGGCGCAACAATGATTATCAGCTAGGAAAATTTCGGCATCTACAAGTTCAGAAGTACCAAATTCCATCGCGATGCCACATATATGGACTCACCTCACTCCCTTCATTGATCTGACATAAGACACTATGCCAACTTCAGCCGCCACTCTAACAGCCCTCCTACACACCCTGTCAACCATTAACCCCCCAACTTCCGTCCCTAAATCCCTTCCCAGTCCGACAACTACATCACCCCTCTCAACCCTTACAGGCAGAGACCTCACCACAGCCAAGAACACCCTCCTAACACTCCACTTCCTCTTTCCCCATGAACTCCTCCCAGCCCTAGACCTGCTGGACCGCAAACTAGTCACCAGACTCACCTGCCATCGCCAAACTCAGCAACCCAACCTCCAACCCACCAAAGACATCACAACACCTTCAACCACAGAAGCAGAAATAGAAGTATTCTATATCCAGTCCGCTTCCGCCGTATCCAGCACAAATAGCACTACATCCTCGAACTCCACAGGCCGTTTCCGCAACGCATGGCGCCGCAGCGCAACGAAAACATCCTATGAAGTGCGGCTCGATAGCTGGAATTGCTCGTGCGCGGCATTTGCACAGGCACAGTTGAGACTGATTCTTGGTCTATCTGCTCCTGATACTGCTACCGATTCTAGTCCTGGGATCCCTGCATTTACGGTGGAAGCGCCGATGGCGCCGGGCACAGTGGATGAAGGTCGAGTGAAAGGAGAGCAGAGATCACAGCGTCTACGTGTGTTTGGCGGTGTCGCTACGAATTCGGGTATGCCGATCCCGACATGTAAGCATATTCTTGCTGCTGCGATTGGGATGGCGGCGCCGGGGTTGTTTGGACATGGGATTCAGAGTAGGGAGGTCAGTGTGGAGGAGTTGGCGGGGTGGAGTGTCGGGTGGGGGGAGGTGTGAGGGATGATGAATCGGCGTCTTAGACTCTAGGGCTGATAGTGTCACATAATGTTATGTTGCTGCTCATTGTTTATCGGATCAGTCTTTCAGGCTTATGTCAATTCAGTCCGGATGAATAGGAGGCATGGACACCAAGTTACTATTTCGATAACGAGATCGCCAGAGCGGAACATTAGAATATGGGTACGACTTGCAGCTCTCCATCGTGGAGGTGCAGTTGGGTTTGTTGGAAGATATCCTAGATGCCTGCAATCCTTTCGACTATGCAAGGACAATACTGGCGGAATGAACGTGGTAGCTTTAAGGCTGACCTGACACATGAAAGAAGGGCGAGAATCACAGGCTACCTGCGGACACCATTATACCCCTGGTAAGCTACAATATTGTTATGGTGTATGCCATATGATACGCTCCTAGACGCCCTGTTGAATGCTTTGGCTCTGCTTGCGTGATCAGCTCTTCTTCTTGTCCTTGTCTTTTGAATCATCTGCTGTCTTCTTATCTTTCTCCTTATCAGCCTCGCTGGTTGTTGTACCATTAACTTTCTTGTCTTCGCCTTCCTTCTTTTCTGTTTCGTCTTTCTTGGCCTCCTTCTCTTCTTGTTGCTGTCTATTCTGGATCTTATTGTCTATCAAGTCGTGGAAGGCCGTGATGGCGCGCACGAGTGAACTCAGATATATCGTCATCAGTTGATCGTTTGTTTTGACTGTCATACTTCGTGCAAGCTCGCTATTCTGTACTTGATTCTTCGCTAGTGGCGTCGATGCTGGTGAAGTGGTGAGGTTTGGTAGGAGATTGAAGATATCTTGTAAGTTTCCGAGAATCTGATGGTTAATGGGTAAGTCGCCGTCTAGAACTTTTTGGAGGTATGCGCCAATGTCTCGTAATCGTAGATGAAGGCCTTGCAGGGATTGTAATTGTGCAGTGATTCTTGCTGATAGTGTGCCAACAGCCACATCTCGAATATCTCGCAACAAATGTTCCACACCAATCTCTTCCGCCTCCTCCGCTTCGATGGTAGATGGAGTATGCACGAAAGTCTTTGTAGTTGTGGTTCCGTCGTCCTTTATCTCGTCTATGGCGAAGTATGCGTCTGTGGGCACGCCAACCTCTTTCGGCTGGACATCGATAATGACGAGGAGAGGATGTGGTGTATATCTTTTGAAAAGTTCATTGATCTGAAGATCTGAAGCACGTAGTTTGGGACCGGAGTGATACCATCCTATCAGTTTTTCTCGAGCGTTGACTTTCTTGAACATTTCTCGCATTGACTCTACGTAGTTGTGGTCCAAAAACCAGACGGATGGGTCCTTCTCATCTTCCTCGAAGGGTACTATTTTGATCAGCCCATGTTCAAACATTTTATAGTACACTGCTTACCTGCGAAACTGTTTGATACGCGGACATTTTTGCCATCATTCTGGCCGAGGAGTACTCCTACAACTCTCTTTCTTGTACCCTTGGCTGAGCGTCCATAGTGGTCTGCCGCGGAGAGAAGAACAAGCGGAGCTACTGAGACTTGTCTGCTAACAAGGGAGAGCGTTTCCGCTGTCGTTGCGGGCATGGTTGAGGGTGACGGGCGGCGGCTCCGAAGTGCGACGTATAAAATGTATAAAACCCTAACAGTCGAAGGCTTGTTTATTGGAGTTGAACAGTTCGAGATGTGTAGGAAGCAGTGAAGGACGCAAGTAGGGCTACGGGACACGACGAGATAGCAACATTGACATTCAACGAGAAATGTACATCACCATCCATGTGCAGGCATGCATTTGACGCGTTTGCGCATTTTCCGCTCCGAGGTTTCAGGCAGTCAGGCATAAACATTGTAGACTGTGACAGGTATGCACAGAGCTGGAGAAACATTTCGAGGTGTTTAACGAGTATTTTGTTTCTTATAGGGCCTTACATATCGCGCATAGCATGTGCTACAGACAAGAGAGTAATACTGATGGACACACTTCTTTAGGTAGTAGCCAGCACAAGTTGTCACTAATGCTCTCTTTAAAAGCACTGATAAGATAGAAGAAATTAAATTTGGGCTTGTGCCTGTACCTGCATATCGGTGCGAATCGGACGCAAAGCGCCGCGGCTGGTAAAAAGGCAGAGGGAAGCTCTGAACCAGTGTCAGGTACATCCTTCTGGCCGTATCGTTTGTATTTAGTGATGGTTTTATTATCGAACTCGAGAAGCATAGTAGCTTATAGATGCTTGGTTACATTGTCTTGTGTATAGCGTCCTAATATTCTTTCCATCAGGTCACAGAAGTAACTTCTGGAAAATCTGCTAAACAAAATTCTGGTAGTTGATCACTACTATACGGAGTAGCAGCAGCTGTTGTAACCGGCCGAGCGTCACTTCTTGGCGTTAATCTGAGCTCGGTACCCGGAAGAGCTTCTCCAGTCCGTGATCTGTTGAACTGCGATTAATCTCAAGCAAGAACACCTCGACTTCTCATTTCGCCAAACATTACACGACCCAATTCAATTCCTTTGCATTGCCTTGGTCAGGCTAGAATACCATCCTAATCGCCCAAAATGCCTTCCGACGAGCTAATTCAGGATCTCAAAGCTCGAATTACCAAACTTGAAGCTCGTATACAACAGCTGGAACACTCGGACGTTCCAAAGACGAATAAGGGTATTTCAGAATCTATGCGCATGATCCTGATAGGTCCACCGGGTGCAGGTTAGCATGCTTGTCGAGTATCATGGACTGCAATTCTGAAATATATATAGGGAAAGGAACACAAGCCCCGAATATCAAAGACAAGTACTGTGTGTGCCATTTGGTAGGATTACTCTGCGAAGCTCTAGACGAGATCTAACAGTGGTAGGCAACCGGTGACATGCTCCGAGCACAAGTCGCAAAGAAGACACCACTGGGCAGGGAAGCGAAAAAGATCATGGACCAGGGTGGCCTGGTCAGCGACGACATCATGATTAACATGATCAAGAATGAGCTGGCAAGCAACAAGGATTGCCAAAACGGGTATGCGATCACAAGCTTCGATTTGCATGTGCTTACAATTCTAGCTTCATTCTCGACGGGTTCCCACGAACAGTTACGCAAGCTGAAGGTCTGGACGACATGCTCAAAAGAGAGGACAAGCCTCTAAAACACGCCATCGAATTAAAGATCGACGATCAGCTCCTTGTGGACCGAATTACAGGTCGACTCGTTCACCCTGCATCTGGGCGATCCTATCACAAGATCTTCAACCCACCAAAGGAGTCCATGAAAGACGATATCACAGGCGAGCCACTCATCCAGAGATCCGATGATAATGCAGAGACTTTGAGCAAGAGACTGGGAACATATCATTCACAAACCACTCCGGTCGTGTCTTATTACCAGAAGACCGGTATTTGGTCTGGTGTTGACGCTAGCAAGAAGCCAGGGGAGGTATGGAAGAGCATTCTAAATGTCTTTGACACAAAACCCTCAACCACAAGCACAATCCTCCACAAGATTGGTTTGAACTAAAGGAATGGAGATCAAACCAAAGTGAGTTGGTAAGAGTCATAGGATTTCGAATTCACAAGGCATGTACACGGAGTTTGAAAAAGGAACCTTTGTAAACTGGTTAACTTATGGTTGCGGAGGTAAGTTCATGTATATGAAAATTTGCGATGTGGTCTTACCTAGGTATCATTGACCAATTCCCATATACGATTGTTCGAGCACCCCTCACCTACCGCACATAATCGTCTGATTTAGCCTTGCCCGACGACACAAGTCCTTCTGAACTAAATACACTAGCACAATGATCTGGTATCGAAATTTTCGTTCTGAAAGAGTGGCTCGAAAAGAAGGATGCTCGCTGCCTGATTGAACTGCAACTAACTAACAATTCTCATACACGAGAAAAGTCTAATGCAATACTGATTTTCAGAATTGAGCACAAGGGATAAGTCTATCATGACGGAGAAACAAAAGTGGTTGACAGATTGTACGGTTTGAAGAGTGTTCAACTAATGACTATTATCTGATTTTGCTGAAACAAAAGTACCACTAACATGATTCATAATACAGCCTCGTAAACACTCGAGACAGGACAAAGGTGTCACCGTCATCTCAAGCGGATTCTTTAACCGACTCGATGTCCTTGGCTTTCTGGGATTGACCCGCCTGTTCTTGAGCCCGAGCTTTCAAGCTTTTCCATTCCACAAAAACACTGCCGAAAATTGTTACAGCGGATGTCGCTGCTACCAAATAAAATACTTTCACTATGGCAGAGTTGTAGTCGGAGAGGAGCACTTGCAGATCGCCACCAGTTGCAAGATTCTTGATTGCAGTCGCACCACCATCAGTGACGGCCGCAGGACTGATACCGGGAAGGTTGGACAGTTTCGATACCAGGTTGTTGAGAAAGATGTTTTGGGCAATGGGCAAGAACAAAGCGGGACCAAGGAACCGAGTGAACATGATAAAGGCGGAGCCAGTTGCAATATCGGGCCTATCAAGAACGGTCTGAACAACATTCAATGGTTGTTGTGCACCGAAACCGAGACCGATACCAAAAAGGATTTGATACCCAATCCACTTTGCGTGACCAGTTGTCGGAGTAAGGGTTGTTATCAGTCCAGCTCCGATAGACATGATGACTGAACTGGCCAGAAAGAAAGGAGCGTAGTAGCCAAGCCTGGAAATGATGATGCCCGAGGATATAGTGCCGACCACCGTGGAGAGAATCAGAGGGAACAACATGATTCCAGACTTGATGGCACTGGCGCCTTTGATTGCTTGGAACCATATTGGAAGGTAATACAGCAAGAGCATCATGCTGACACCGTTGAAGAATCCAAACCATGCAGCAGCTACCATGCTGCGTTGCTTCACAATACGAGGTGGTAGTGTGGCGTTTTCCTGCTTCCGCACCTGTATGCCGACAAAGATGAGGCACAAAACGGCACAGAGAACAGTAAGGATTATGATGCGAGCGTTGTGCCAAGCATACTTGGTTCCTCCCCATTGAAGAGCCAATATGAGGCACACAATGCCTGGAAAGAAGACGAGATTGCCGATTGGATCGAGTTGCTGCATTTTTGCCTTCCATCCCGAGGCCTGCACGTCTAATTTCTGATTGGGCAGATGCAAGATGAGCAGGGTGACAACGACCGAAATCGCTCCAATTGGAATGTTGATATAGAAGCACCACCGCCATGAAACTTTGTCGGTAAAGACGCCGCCCACGAGGGGACCTATAACGGAGGCAAGCGCGAAGACAGCGCCGAAGGCCCCCTGGTATATCGGGCGTTGTTGAAGTGGAATCGTATGAAACATGATCACCATCACACCTGAGAATATGCCTGAGCTTCCCAAGCCTGCAACGGCTCGACCAACAATGAATGCTGTCGAATTTGGAGCTGCACCACATATGATCGAACCAACTTCGAAAAGTGAGATGCAAATGAGGAAGAGGGTCTTGGCTGGGTAGTATTTGTAGACCTTCCCCATTAGCAGCGTGAAGCTGCACATGGTAAGTAGGTAAGCACTGCCATACCAGCCAACGTCGTCCAAGGAGTGAAAGTCGTCGGTGATACGTGGGATTGCTGTCGAGATAATGTTTTGGTCCTACAGTTTCACACGGTTAGCATTTTCCGAAATCCATGAGCAGGAAGGGATGTCGTACGAGGGTCACCAAGAAGATACCTAAGTACATAGCTCCCATGATAGTAATTCGCTGCATATTGCCCGGGTATTGAGCAACCTCTTTGGGTTGTTCCATCTCAGGAACTACTGCAGGCGTGTTCTCGGCGGCGAGGCCTTCCTCGATGTCTCCAACGATACCCTCAAGGCGCTTCTCGTCCTGATCACGTGATGGTTTGAGAGACATGGTGGATGTAGAGTTGTTGGTAGTTGGGTAGATAGCAGGATTTATTCGATAAGTGATGAGAGACAAGTTGGTGCCTCCCGCGTCTTATGTGCTATTTGTATGGTGCGCAAATTGGATGGCCTGATTTGTATATCGCGGTGCTCGTGCATTTGACTCATCGATATTGCGTTCGCTGCCGAAATGTTTTGTTTTTTTGTCCCGAGCACCGAGACTAACGGCCTGATTTCACGGCCACTTCCTCTGCTCACTCAGCGAGATCTACCGCTTGAATCTTGAATATTCTCCCGAACTTCTCGCTTCTCGTTAACTCAAATGTGAAAGTCGATCATCACGTTCATGACTTTGATTCCGGTGGTTAAACAGCCCGGCTCGGACGCCGGGATTAAGAGCTTCTCGTGTTTGAGCTGTCGCCAGCGCAAAGTCAAGTGCGACAGACATGCCCCTTGTTCCAATTGCGTTAAAGCAGAGAAGTCATGCAGCTTCATCGCTCCTGTGCGTGGAAAACGCAAAAGAACCACCTGTCCTAAAGAAGGATTACATGCTAAGCTGGAACGATATGAGAAGCTCTTACGATCATATGGCGCACAGCTCGAATCACCCGAGTACGGCAACGGCACGGACTCGGATCCAGATACGACTTCTCTAGTTGATACCGAAATGACTGAAGTGACCCAGACACAAAGCGCAGACCGAAATGATCCTTATCGACTCAAAGAGTCTCATCCTGTGCTCATTACCAAAGAAGGGGTGTCAAGATATCTGGACAGGTATGTTACTCCATTACATACAGTTGTGGTGTTCTGAGTGCTCGCAGTGCTCTGTGGTCCGATGTGGGATACGAGGTAAACCTCTTACCATCACAGTTGTGTTGAGTGGATCTAATCCTCACACCATTAGTTTCACCCCTCCGCATTCGATGGCCACGATGGACCTACCGACGGTGCCAATGTTCACGAAGGCGACAACTTGGCGGAGCAGAATGGTCTGCTACTTGGCAACTACCCCAGAATCGAGAACCTCGCAAACCTTCATATTCCAGTCCATGTGTTGCCGGCGTTACAAGATGCGTACGCTGATCGAATTGATCCTTTGATGAAAGTTCTACATCTTCCTACCTTCTGGCGCTCTCTGGCGGATGTACTCCAAAATCCTTCGAATGTCTCGAAAAGTTTGGAGGCATTGGTTTTTTCGTTCTACCTTGCAACAGTCAGTATTCTGGAGGAGAGCGAATGTCTCAGCGTGCTAGGAAACCGGAAGTTATTGCTGTATACACGCTACCGATGTGCAGCCCATCAAGCTTTGCTGAATGCTGGGTTCTTGTCCACTTCGAGTCCGATGACTCTCCAAGCTTACGCATTGTTCATGGTAGGCAGCTTGTAGTAAGCTCAATTTTGTCGCGAGGCTAACCAAGCTAGATGGGTCTGAGGAATCACTATCGACCAGACACTCTCTACATGTTGTCAGGAGTTGCTGTACGACTTGCACGCAAGATGGGTCTTCATCGAGATGGATCTTCTCTTGGCCTCTCTCCATTCGAGACGGAGATGCGCAGGCGACTCTGGTGGCACCTTGTTCAGTGGGACTTCAAATCAGCTGATATACTGGGCACAAGACCGTCCATGGATCTATTCTGCTGCGACACTAAAATACCTCTCAATGTCACTGACGAAGACCTCATTCCCGATATGGTCGACCCACCGCCAGAGCGCAAAGGTATTACTTCTGTGGTCGTGATCTTGATCAGATGCGAGATCATAGAGTTTTTGCGCCGATTCTCCTCACCATCTGCAGGTGAATTTAGTTGGGAACTACTCAGCAACCATGACTCCACAACTGCGACGAAAGACAGTCTGATCAGCGAGGCCGAGGATCTCTTGGAACGAAAGTACTTACGATATTGTGACCCGTCCAATTCTCTTCATAACCTGGTATCGATCATGGCCAGAGCATCAATATGCAAAATGAAATTGGTTGCTCACAACCATCGACGAGGAGCTGACAGCGGAATCACGATTTCCCAGAGTGAACGGGATATCGTCTTCACAAATGCATCGAAGTTGTTGGAGTACGGAAGTATGGCACCAGGCAACTCACAATTGGCGAAGTACTTGTGGCATACTAGTGCAAGCTACCTCTGGAACACACTTCTCTACGTGCTCATCGAAGCTCGGCACCGCAAGACTGGTCCACAGGTTGAACAAACCTGGCAGTTGGTGGGAGTGGTGTTTTCCAAGTATCCCGAGATTCTCGAAAAATCTGGTAGTGCCGTGAATGCAGCCATCCGCAAATGGACATTAGAGGTCTTCGACGACTACCTTATCGCTATGCGAGACGCGAAGCTTCCAGAACCAGCAATACCAGAATACATCACAATTATGCGACGTCACTCAAAGCCACTGATTGAGAATATGTCTAAGCTAAACAATCAAACAGCTGCCACTCATATTGAAACAAATCCCACGAGCTATTCCAATGTCCAAACTCGAAAACAGGACGGAAACTTACCGACTGATGTCGAACCTCTTGAATCCTATGACTTCTCGAACATTTTATCTTTCGAGATGAATCCCAATGAATGGTCACAGTGGGAACAACTGGTTGCTGATCAGGGCGAATTTCTCCCAGGTTGATAGCATTGCAAAAGCACGGAGATATCTCGATATTAAGAGATAGGGACATGAACCCACTAATCTACCGCAACGGCATACCCACTGAAGAGCATGCTGAGATCGGAAAAGCTTTGTATTGACAAGACGTAATACTCCGGTCAAGGTCTGGTACCTAACAGACCGTGCTACAGCATTCATTACAGACTGCAATCCCCATCTGGCGTTGCCATTGACCTCCTCACATTCCCTGTCGCAAATCAAACAGAGCCTCTTCGAAATTTATGCTTGCTTAACACATACGATATTGAATTTCGGTATCCTTTGCTGTCATAATTGAGTTGAGATACATTGTCACCGAGCTGATTGCAGGAGCTTGGGAGCTTGGTGTACGGAATTTCAAGCTTGAGAGGTATGTGCCCGACAGAATTATGAGCCATAACGAGTCACACAAACAGCAGACGGTGTCAGCGCTGAATGAAATTACGGAGGTGGTTACCTCACTGATAAACCATGGCTGAAATATGCGGCACGGCGAACTGGTAGAAGCTCTACCTATTGTCAACAAGGACTTCCAATGGGCGCACTATGGAGTGTAAGTAAACTCTGCGAAGTGAGCCTGCCTCATTTTAGCGGTAGCAAAATGGCCGCTTGTTGTAAGCTAAGTCCCCCGCATGGTTGCAGAAATTGCTTGGCGTACCGGAGCTGGCGCGGCCACTTTGTTCGAGGGAAGCGCACCAGCTTACGCAAAGTGTTTAGCATTTACTTTGGCGTATTTAGGCAGGCGCACTGCAGCGGGTTTATCCTACGCTACTCCTTCAACATTGCCAGTCAGGAACTGTACTATCTAAATAATAAATGACGTGGTCGAGAGAGTCTTTGCTGGTGAATCAGGAGTGTGAAATCGTTTGGCCATTCTGCTACGAGTGACTCCATGCCCCACGCGATCGAGAAGTGATCAATGACGTTTCAGCACGAGTTCCAAATACTTTCTACTTGAGCCTCAATTTTACTGTATGCCTTTGCAATTTTCTCGAGTCGGGTGTAAGAGCTTCACAAATCTTATTAAATTTACATCTGGAAGAACTATTACAGGAAACATGCCCGAGCCGAAAACTGTACGATGGGGCATCATGGGTCAGAATCCATGAACACGACAACGACGATGTGCTAACCGCTACTAGCCACTGGTGGCATTGCCCAAACCTTTACCAAAGATCTACTCGTTGATCCAAAAACTCGAGGAGTCAACGACATAGTACACGCGGTAGCAGCCGTCGCTTCGTCATCTTCCAAGGACTCGGCCAACAAGTTCATCACCAATTATATCGAGGGCAAGCAGGGCGACTTGAAAGCTACAGCTTATGGCTCCTACAACGAGCTCGTCCAAGATTCTAATGTGGACATCATCTATGTCGCTACTCCCCATAGTCACCACTATCAAAATTGCAGATTAGCTTTCGAAAACAACAAGCCAGTCCTGTGTGAGAAAGCACTTACAGTCAATGCAGATCAAGCAAAAATCCTGTTTGAAGAAGCAAAGAAACGTAATCTCTTCTTCATGGAGGCAGTTTGGACACGGTATTTCCCGTTGAGCATTGAAATCAGAAAAGCAATTCAAGATGGTAAAATTGGTGAGGTACTTCGAGTCAACGCAGATCTATCAATCGGCGAGATTCCTGAAGAATCATTCGATACAGGTCATAGAATGGTCAACAAGGATCTGGCTGGTGGTGTGTTGCTAGACCTTGGTATCTATTCTCTCACCTGGCTATTCCAAACCATCTATCACACGTTACCGGCAGAGAAACGACAAACGCCCAAGGTAATAGGAGTGGTCATGACACCTGAACCACGCACAGGAGCAGATGAGGCCACCACTATGCTATTAGACTTTCCCGTCAGTACCCCAACCGGCAAGAGCAGGGCGCATGGTATTGCCACTGCAGGACTGAGGACACATTTCGACCACGGTCGAGACACTAAGCAAGCAACACCTGCTGTTAGAATATTCGGCGACAAAGGAGAAATACAAGTCTTTGGAGCAATATATCGACCGAGCAGATATCGAATCACGTATGCAAAGGATGGTGATAAGCAGCAACCGGACGAGGATAAGACTTTCGAATTCCCAGGAGGTATTCATGGTATGTCATGGGAAGCCGATGAAGCTGCACGATGTTTCTTGGCAGGTAGGCTGGAGAGCGAATCTATGCCATGGTCTGAGTCAATTACCATCATGGAGACTATGGATGAAGTTAGAAGACTCGGTGGTTTGACATATCCTGAGATTATCGAAACAACAAAGTATCCAGTGGACATGCAGGCGAAAAAGTCGGGACACGTCGAGACTGTCAACAGGATGTAGTGCAATGCAAATGATCGTTCTGTCAATATGCTGTGGCCATACACGTGCTTATAGCTATCTCATCGTAGAAAGCTTCACAACAGCCAGAAATATAAGCAATCGAAGTGACATCTCCAACCAATTACATGTTGGCAAAAGCTACCTCTCGCAAATCAAAAGCCAGATGTTGAGAAAGCCAGTTTCACTTACTTTCACGAGCCAAAAATGGTGAGGACCAGCCACCATATTTCGAAGTTACCAAGTGGTTACTAGGGTGAAGTCTGGCTTGGCATGAATTTTTTTCCTTCACCGACCTCAAACTTCCTACAGCATGGATAACTGATCTCGTGACAACATTACCTCATTCACCTCGACCAGAAATCCTAGTCGGTTGTATCTCGTCGTCTTTAGAGATATTTCCTCGCTGTAATACTATCAGCACTCTCATTCATGGCTGACCAGACTTTCGACGAAGGTCAAGAACGACCTCGTCGTCAACCACAACAATACCCACAACGTTCGTTCGCTTCCAATAACTGGCGCTCCAAGGATGATGCTGCACGCGCTGAAGGTCAAGAACGACCACGTCGATCAGAGCCGTACCAATCTCGTAACAGTGCTCAATATGGTTCTCCACGTGGTCAGCAACAGGATGTTTCAGGCACGAGACTCTACGTCGGCAACCTCTTGTACACCGCTCAAAAGGATGATATCGCAACTTTCTTTGCTGAGAATGGATTCACCATCACCAATGTTAGTATGAGCATTGACCCCGAGACTGGTCGTAACCCAAGTTACTGCTTTGTCGACTTTGAAAGTGTCGAAGACGCTTCACGTGCCATGTCTGAACTCAACGGAAAGGACGTTATGGGTAGAGCAGTACGCATCAACCCTGGTGTTGCGAAACGAGCTGGTGAGGGGGGTGCTGCACCACAAAGCAGGGCATACAACAACCGTGGTTTCCGAAGCGAAGGACAACAGCAAGGTAAACCAGCTCACACCCCCCCTCCACTATTAACATACTAACACACTATCTCACAGACAGCTACAACCAATCTCCATCCTACGGCAACAACCGCTACAATAACCGCAACGAAAACGGCGCACCATTCCACACCACCGTCACAACAAGCAACAATGCATCAACAGCCGGCAGCGGTAAACGTCTATACATCGGCAACCTCCCCGCCATGGACCAACCCTCGGCTGAAGCCGCGATAACAGACCTCTTCGCCCCGCTCAACATCGAAGTCTCAACCATCTCCAAACTCATCGCCCCTCATGAATCCAAGCGTGAAATGCCAGGCGACCACCACTACTCTTTCGTCGAGCTCGCTCGTCCCGAAGATGTTGATAGCGCCATCGAAGCTCTAGACGG
Source organism: Neophaeococcomyces aloes (assembly GCA_022813445.1). Classification (NCBI taxonomy): domain Eukaryota; kingdom Fungi; phylum Ascomycota; class Eurotiomycetes; order Chaetothyriales; genus Neophaeococcomyces; species Neophaeococcomyces aloes. The sequence continues at coordinate 80,036 of JAKLMK010000101.1, forward strand.
CAAGAACCCGGGTTGGGGCACTGAAAGTACGCTGCGAGTTAATCGGGCGAGGGAGCAGAGTCAGCGATCTGGACCGAGGGGAGGTGGGTTTGGTGGATACCAGGGACGGAGAAATGATGGTGGTGGGTTTAGGGACTGGAGACGTGGTGGTGCACAGGAGGGTCAGGGTGATGGGGAGATGCAGTAAACTGGCAATCGGTTACTCCGTATCCATCTATCTGCTCACCAGATGGAGCTAAAAATGTAGGTAAGATTGGCAAGTCTGAGATCCACGACTTACTAAAGCCATCAATGCGAAGGAAAGCATGAGATGAAAAAGAAAATCAATTGGTACGATCCACGAGCATCACACCAATACAATCACCCACGCATGCCCTTTTCAAAGTCTATTGCAAATTAGGTAGGTACTCGCCGAGCTAACGTACCACGTAGCCTGCTGAGAATTGAACTCCCGTGTTGTCTTTCTGCAATGCAGTGCAGTAATGGCATGGACATGACGCACACACATCCATGGTCTACACTACTGCATACAATTTCTACTGCACTGTATGTCGTAAGGGCTGGGAATTACACCAACTGTTCTAATGTAGCAACTTGAATTCGGGGATTCTGGATGTGAATGAAGTGTGTACCTGTAGGTATGTTTATATGCGGCTCATATGTTTTCGTGCCGATCAAGCTATGTCATGCAGCTATCCATGAGCCGTACGTAGATACTAGTATGTCAATCTGACTGACCTTGCGTGCTGGTTTCCACTATTTCATTGACCGCTGCGCCGAGCTCACTTGCTTTCATGCTCACCATCTCTGCCGCCATCAGCTCCTTCCAGTCCTTCTGCATGCTGAGCGCTTTTATCACCATGCTCTTCTTCGCTGGAGTCATGATCACCAGCTTCCTCAATATGAGCACCGTCTGCAACTCGTCCGTATTCACTCTGGTCGTTGACTCCTCCAGCCCTGCTAGCATTCAAACTCTTCTCCTTGCTCGGTGTGGTTGTAATAGCTTCATCACTGGTTTCTTCAACACCGGTATGGCTCAAGTTCTGTGGGGTGGGTATCAGCCAGTCTTCGCCTAGATGATGTTTGTACTGCTTGCTAATCTTTTCCAGTGAAACTGAGGTGTTGGGAATATACCGGAACTTATCGCTGGCGAAAGTTTCGTCTTCTTTTGCAATTTCAGAAGGTGTGGCCATGGATATACCACTGTCTCGTCTTGTGCCGGATAGAGCATCTTCCCAGGCTATGCCAGTCTTTTTGACGAACATCTTCTTGAAGGCATCGATGGCGAATTCCCAGGTACTGCCTCTTGGAGCGAGGGTGATTGGTTCAGCTTGGATGTGGCCTTTCTTGGTGAATAAGGCGGTGACAGCGTAGGTTTTTGTGGTCGGAGGCGGAGGCTGACTGTAGAATGAGGTTTGTGAAGCGGTGGAAGAGTGTGGAGTAAGTTGTTGAGCAGATGATTGGGATGAGGTTGTGAATGACTTCATCGTTGATGGTGAAGTATTCGGAGTAATCATTGCTCGTGACGAAGTAGTTGGCACATATGATTCGTAGAGCTGTAAGGAGTAAGCGAATGGATTTGGAAGACTGACACGACGAAGTGAGTAAGAGTTAGGGAAGGACTCAGGTTTGTTGTTCGACTCGTAAGGCAAGACTGGGTACGCGGAGAACGGAAGGTGTTGAGGCCAATAATCAAGGATGGGATTTATCTGATATCTGGCGAATTCGACGTTGGAATAGGTCTGAACAGGCATTGATTTGGCAGCCCGAAATCCATGATCGTTGGACGGCTTCGGCGTGCAATGGCCATCGTTGATCGTGTCAATTTCTGGGTCCCAATATGGCCGTTCGAAAGATCTACAGCACTGTTCATCCTCGAGGTAGTGGAGGATTGTTGTGCTTTTGTTAACTTCGAACCGACTTCGGGAGGGTGTCGGATCAGTGTATTTGCTGTCACGGGAACCAAATGAGGCATTTGAGTGATTGTCATGCCGATTTCTTGCACGGGGACAGGAGTGCTCCCGAGTTGAAGGCTGATAAAAGTCTCAGCCACGTTGCCAACTGCAGGAGCATGTTGGGTGTGATTCAAGGGTGAAACAATATGAAGACATGGCATAAATTCAGAGATTTGCTTACTTTCAATTGATAGCTTTCTTCAATGCTTGTGAAGATATCATTTCTGACCAGCATGATAAGGTATGTGAAATTATTGGCATCGGTGTAGGGCCGATAGCCGGCTGGTATTGCATCAGTCTCAAGTCCAGATACAACAGCAAAGGAAGAAGTAATCTCACCAAGGGCCATGTCCTTCTCGAATCTCAGACATGATTTGTCAAAAGTGATACCTGCAAATGATCATTAGTACGTCCGTATAGTTGTAGACAAAGTAGATCGGTTGTAGTGGTTGCCGCCAAGAACTATTCATTGTAAGAACATACCACACTCAAGAATATCTTTCATTCTCTGAATTCTTTTGTTGTTTCCCGTAGCAGATTCATTCAATTCAAGCAGGCCACCTAGAGTAGTAGTTTTGTCTTTCGTAGGGTCTTGATTCGATGAGTTGTCATTATCATCGTAGTCAGACTGGCTTGGACGAGCATCAGCGATGCTGAGTGTCTCCTCCTCCTTCTTCTTTCTGCTGTTCTTCATCCGTTTCTGCTTTCGTCGTTTCTCTTTGACTCTCTTAGCATGTGGTACTTCCCAGGCGTACTTCGTATTGCTTTCATCGAGTGGTCGACCATGTACGCTCATCAGGCTGTCCTCTAACCAATCAAACTTGACAACGTAGATGGTGCCTTTGCGTCGCGCTGTTCGAACTGGATGATCTGACAAGAAGTCAACTTAATGAATGAAGTGCTTTGCTCCCTAGGTGTACCATTCTGCCAATGCTCACGCCATACACGTTTTGATACCACATAATGGGTGACATCGTTTGTAAGCTCTCTTACTACCTTACCACCACGGTTTTTGACCCAATCTTCAATCTTGTCGTTCTTTTTGGCAGGGAAGTCATTAGTGTGGCATATCACGATCTTGCCGAAGGTGTGCTTCATAGTAACGAAACGATAACGGAGACTTGAAACTATGTCAGACGTGTGGGGTGCACGCGAAGATCAAGTATCCCGGCTCATTGAATAGTCGGGGACGAATATATACTGTAGATTAGAAGGAAGCAAAGACTTAGAGGGAATGAGCTGAAAGATATATTGAATGGATATTGCATGGTATGTTCTCTTCGTAAGCAAAACAAGCACTTTGTGAGAGGTCAGTCATGGCTGAAAGTGGCCAAGTGGCCGAGTATAGTCGGACATTGATGTGAGATGGTTGAGGAGATCCTCGAGAGCAACTCGATGTTTCAAGCGCCACGATCAAAGGGACCCACGGTACGATATTCTGATGTCGTTTGCCCTCTCTGCAGAGGACTGAAAAGGTCTTCTGTACCGACATACCATACTTCAAATTTGAGTTTCCATTATCATGAGTTCAATTTTAGTCTCCACAACGGCTTTGATAGTGGGATGGTCGGCGAACGAGCCAGAGTCCTGAACGGACTCTATAAATCGGTTCTCCGACTTTTGCCTATCTCCAGAAGGCATCAGTCGACCGACGAGTAGTATGCGCACTCGACGGAGGGACTCGTGGCAGCGGGCTACCTTTCGAGCAGACAGCAGAATACCACATTGGCCTATTGCTTGGCAGCACTGACAAAAGCCGCAATCTTTTTCAGGTCCTGCTTTCCGTCGGTTTCGACACCACTACTCGTGTCAACGGCAAGGATGTTATCACTGTAGAGCTCTAGTTGCTGAAGTACATTCTGCACATTATCGGCAGTCAGTCCACCAGCCAGCATGGCCTTGACGCTTGAGTCTTTTTCAAACAACGATTTCAATGCTGCGCTATCTAGTTGCTTGCCTGAGCCGCCAGCACCAGCATCGAGCAGTGATAACGCTTGATAGCCTCTGGCACTGAAACCTACTTCACCAGGGGAGAATCGTCGTATGACTGGTACAGGTATGCTTCTTGCCCATTCAAGTGGTTCTGAACCATGTAGTTGTACAATGTCGAATCCGAATTCCTGTACTTCTCTGATGATCGTCTCGAGACTAGCATTCAGAAATACTCCCACTACTTGTGCCCTTTGGGGCCGAACAAGTGACCTCAGGTTGTACTCAAGGAAGTCTTCTGCTCCAACATGCGGCGGTATTGATGGCATTTGCTGCTTTCGAACACTTTTCTTGACGACATTCGCGATTTGGTGTACGACATCATCCTGAACGAATCGTGACCGTCCAGGTACTCGAATAACACCTATGAAGTCAGCACCAGCATCGACCGCAGCTTGTGCAGCTTCCGGACTTCGTGTGCCACAGATTTTCACAGCTATCTGAGGTTTTGATTTTGTTATTGGAGTTTTCGGTTCTCCTAGCAAATCCGCGATGAATGTAAGTGTATCTGGAGCTCGCATCAAAGCTTCTCCTACAAGCACGCCTTTGACACCATCCTTCTTGTAGGCTGCCACATCTTGCGGACCGGATATGCCACTAAGAGCGCAAACGATTGTGGATGATGGTACTTGATCCATTAATTTGCTGGTTGTACCGAGGTCGACTTCGAAACTCGTCAAATCACGATTGTTGACACCAATGACTTGGGAACCAAGCTCAACAGCGATCTTCATCTCTTCGTGCGTATTCACTTCAACCAATGGTTCCATACCCAAACTTTGAGAGTACTTATACAGCCTGGTCAATGTCTGAACATCTAGCATCTTCACGATCAGCAAGACGGTATCAGCACCAGCTAATCTTGCTTCCAAGATTTGGTATTCTTCAAAAATAAACTCTTTTCGCAGCACTGCCGGTCGATTTGGCATGCTTTCAAGGCTTTGCCGGACGAATCGCATGTCCTCGAGGCTACCCTTGAACCAATCAGGTTCTGTTAGGACTGATATTACCGAGGCCCCAGCTCGGGCATATATTCGAGCTTGCGCAGGGGCACAAGCGTTGATTTGAATCATACCTTTCGATGGAGATGCTCTTTTGATTTCTGCTAGTAGCGCGACAGGATATGCTGATTGTCTCACACGGTCTGGGAAGGAGATCTGCGGAGGCGCAAGGCCAAGGTCGTATGCTGCTTGAAGATCTTCGGTTCTTTGTGAAGGGACGAGCTTCTGAGCAGCGACGAGCTCTCGTCTACGAGCATATATCTTGTCTAATATAGATGCCTTTTTGCCTTCGACACCATTGCTGGCGCCGTTGGTTTGAGGTGTTTTGTTCTGTACCTTCCAAGTTCCACCACTCATCTTGAGGAATTTTCGTAGCATCATCCGACCACTTTCCGTAAGGATACTCTCTGGATGGAATTGTACACCTTCCACAACATACTCCTTGTGTCGGACACCCATGATGACACCTTTCCCACCGTCGGCGCCCTTTTCGATCCAGCTCGAGACTTCTAAGCATTGTGGAAGGGTGGGATGTGTTCCCGCAAGTGAGTGATATCTGGTAACTGGCATGTCCTGGGGAAGACCAGCATAGACACCTTGGTCATCGTGTCTCAGTGGCGATGTTTTCCCATGCAGGACCTCGCCTGTAACATCGACTTTCCCTCCAAAAACTGAGATAATACACTGCTGTCCCATACACACACCGAAGATTGGGATCTTGCCAGCGAAATGGCGGATAGCATCTTTGCTTATTCCGGAGTCAGAGTCAGGGTGTCCAGGTCCAGGTGAAACCACCAGTTGTGTTGGCTTTTTAGCAATAAGCTCCTCGAGTGTAATTTTGTCATTTCTGTATACGGATACGGTGGCTCCCTCTAGAATGAGATATTGGTAGACGTTCCATGTGAATGAATCATAATTGTCGATGAGGATGAGGTTCGTAGCGGTATCGAGTTTTGGTACAGCTGGAATGTCGAGACGAGAGTGATCAACTAGTTCTGCGGCGGGCATCTTGCTCTGCGTTGTGCTCGAACGAGGTTGCAGAAGACCTGCACTTGAGTCACTGTAACTCGAAGTATTTATTTCACCGCATTCACCTCCCCCCACGGGCTGCACAAGCACCGATGTTGCAGCGACCCCATTTTTCACCTCTGGTCTACTCCGATTGGCTTGAACTTTGACGCGTTGTTCACGTCAATCGTCAACCGCGCTCTGGCTTCTGCGGAGTTGACACAAATGTTTGTGGTTGTTTAGGCAGTACTGCGCATCCACTTGTAACCACCCTCAGGCTTATGAAATTTCCTTGCGGATATTCTGGGTGATCAAGCAGACGCAATGGCGTCGCTGGGTAGGAACTATCTGCCCGACCTTCCCAGAGTATTTGCGGGAGAAGAGCAAATCCAGTAAGTTTACGGTCGGTCGCTAAAGATAAATCGCTAACTATTGAGATCATGGTTCAACCTCTCCGAACATCTCCTGACCTGTACGAACGCTGAGTTCGACCCGACTTTATTCGCCGGTGAAGATTGGCAAGCTCACTTCCAAGCTACATCCCCCTCCTTCCGCAGTCGATCAGATGAAAACAAAAGATTCGAAACGAAGACCGCCGCCATAAACATCTCTCCTACGTCGGACAGGCATTATGACCTTTCGCAGATCAAAGGCGATGCTATCTGGCTTAGCAGCGAACTAGATGTCGATTCCTTCGAAGCTCTTCGAATCGTGCTCCTCGAATGGCAGAATCGTCCCTATTCACATTTACAGTCTGGATACTCCGAGGCCGAGATCGCCAGCCTGCGAGAAGTATACGGCTCCAACCTGGCATTCGAGACGGAGTTCCAAGCGGCGACTTTCAGGTTAAGAGCAGAGGATGACTTCGTCACTGAGACGGCGAGACGACGTCGTCAGGTCTTTACCTACTTCCGTGAATGTCTTGGCCTTACCAAATCTTGGCTAGCTTTATTGGACGACCGAATCGCTAGCATACAGACGAACACCAGTCCACCCGATGTGGTATCGAACTTTGAACAGTGCGTCGATTTGCTGAAGAGTAGAGTTGATGCTCTGACACAAGGGCCGCAGTGGGCAGTGATTGACGATGACACAAACTATGTCTGGCAGGTTGGCCATCTCTACTACATCGACGCATTGATGGAACTCGTGATTGTGGCATGCCGGATAACTCCTGACATTACCTCTACGATTGTCAGAAAATGGATGCAAACCATGGCTAACGTGGGCTTTTTCAGTGATCTTGAGCCCAGCCCTCTACTACCATTGAAGCAGGTTCATCGACTTCAATGTCTCGTCGCGCTTACGTCAGTAGCAGTTATCGATCCCGCAGGTACCATAGCGCAGCTGGACTTACCATCACCACCACAAGCTTGCTGGCTTTACGACACGGAGACCGTAGCTGACCTTCAAACCGTGCTATATGACGCTACGAGTCACTCATGCATACAGGCAATACCAGCAGCCCTGGCCTGGTCTTTGATACTGCATAGAGTTCAAGAGAGGGCGGAAGCATTGAAGGAAGGCAGGGATGGTCCCATCCTACACAGAGCAATTGAAGCAACGACAGCATACGACAGTACCACGGGCAGACGGTCATCGGTTCAAGTTTCTTCCCAGCAAACCTTCTACGATGAAGTGCTGGACGCTGTGCTAATGACGCAGCTCGATGATGATGATCCCATCCGCACTCTGCGGAATCAGTCGCTGGATCTGTCGAATGTATCGGAAATCCTCGTAGCGATGGCCGAAGATCTAGGTGTCACGATAGCGCCGGCGGTGATAGCATCTCGAACGCAAATCCTGCAAGAACTGGTAGCAGCAATTCTCGATGTATTCCCTGGCCGATATGGACCGGATATCCTGCTCCCTCAATTTGCCATTCTCACGCCAACACGACTGCCAGCGCGACCTGAGCTGGACGATTCAACTCTCGCATGCACAACTTTCCTCAACAACTCATTTCTGATCGATAACGTTCTGGATGTTGCAGCTGCTCGATTCCCGCATGAAGCACTTCCTTTCCTGAGACTGTGTCGGCTTCTATGTAGAGCTGATGCCTTCGATGGTGCGACACAATACATTACATTTCGGCTCAAATCTCTGTCTTCCTTCACACATGCGGCAGATGGACCGTTTAACGACAACTATCATACAATCCGGGAGGATGAGAATTTGAACATGGTCGAGCTTGAACAGAATTCCTATGCTTTTCCTCGAGGTGGAGGACACCTACTGACACAAGGTGGACACAGTGGCCCTATAACGATGGTCATCCCCGCCGGAACTATGGGAGAGGTTGTCTCAGATTCAGCTGTTCCCATCATCCGCTGGCAACATCAATACTCCGGGCTGAACGTGATTGGAGAGTGGCTGGAATTACACTACAACGGAGTTCTTTACGCAGTGCTTGCGCCACACGAGTCGTCCACTGATGTGTCGGCGGAGATGATTATGCTGCTGGCAGAACTGCTGACTGCGACCAATGGTGCTCAAAACGTGGCATCTGCAGCACGCGAAGCAGCGATCGATACAGTGCTCGAAGAGGCAAGTGCGAGTCTCAGCTTCGGTGCTAGCATAATCAGTCTTATTTTCGATATCCTCGAGCAGGAATTGCAGATTTACCGACGACGACCAAGCAGTACAATGGACACGAGCATTCTCTGTGCTTCAATATTCTTTGCAAAAGCTCTCTTACAGGTACGACCATCACAATTCTGGTCGCATATCATGAAAACCAGCATAGTGAACACGCATGGAGGTGGTAGCTTACTGTATGCTTTGATGAACGGCATTGAAGCTGTTTCCGGCTCTGCGCCTGTGACAGAGAGGATTACTGAGCTATACCGAGAAATGATCGATGCTGCCATTCGCAGACCAATGGACATGACCCGCAACTCACGGGTTACTTCTAGATCCACTTTGAATTTGTTGAACAACAGTAGTAAGATGTTCGAAGACGCACTATACGGTATCACCTACACTATGCTCGAAACCTTCGATGCGATATCATCATGGAAAGAGCTACCGGTTGAGCAGGAAGACTTCATCGTCAGCAATTTGACCAATGCATTCGAAAAACTTCTGTACTATAGATATGGTGTTGGGAGAGAACAATCGACATTGACTGCATCTTATTATCGTGCTGCTGAGCTCACCATCAACCGACTCAGACCAGAAACATCGGACGATGCCAAACACGGAGCTATCCTGCAAAATATCTTGCCAGCAGCAAAGGTTGGTGAAGCCTTCGAAACAAGCCGGACAACTAACATGCGTTTGTCCTCACTGTTTGCTCTCGCCACGACTGTGGTTAAATTTGCCAAGCAGGAAGCATCGCCTCAATCCGGATTGGAACCGTGCTTGCTTGATCTTGCAGGAGTCCTTGTCCGCCATGTACCACTCTCCAGTCGAAGACGCCACCCAGCTGCTCGTCTGCTGTGCTCTTTACTCGAGTCTATATCTGATCAGAGACCTACCTCACTCCTTGGTCATCTTGGATCTACAACGTCGATATCGTTACTCGATCTGCTCGCTGCATCAGTTCTGTCTCTTGACGCATCAGCAGCTGCTACTGCCTGGGAACTTTTGACCAAGCTATTAGGCAGAGATCAGCAATGGTTATCAATGGTCGTTTTGACCGGAGTTGTGCCAGAGAGGCAGTCAAGATCACGTGAAGCTCAAGCTTCCTGTGTGTATCGTGGCAAGCTCATTGTTACTCTAGCTATGGAGCAGATCGCTCAAAGAGACTTCTGGGAACACAAATCTGACAGGAGGGAGCGCGACCTTGCGTCTTCAGTTCTGCGGTTTTTGATCGCAGCACAACAAAATTGGTCATGGGCATCAACCTCCATGACCACCACTCCGAGTACATTGAAAGCTTTGATTGATTACATCACAAAAACAAACCCTATCAGCACCGAAGCAGCTTGTCACCACAATCGAGTTTCAGCTCTAGCAGTTGATTTGGGCTCTATTGTCTTACAGCATGCCAAGTCCGTTCGGGATATCTCGCTAATGAAGGTCTTTCAACCATTGGTGAAGTGGTTGACGACTCATGCTATCGACGTGGCGAATTACAATACATCACTACACACAAATCTATCCAAAAATTTCGCCAACAAATTCAGCTACAACATCTCAAACTTCAAACGTAGTGAACTGATGTATGCCGATAATGATGGCTACTACGACATCGATATGGCCAATGATGTATTTGGTGACGACCCATCTTGGAGGCCCGAAGGTAGACATGCAGATCGGTCGTACTCTGCGGAAATGGTTCGTGCCAATGAAAACCTCAACGTTGTCGAGTCCGAACTGGTCCTTCTACGAAGCTTTCGAAACTTATGTATAGAGCATGCCGCCTTCTTCGTTCAAGACTCTTCCATTCGCATTACGATGGCTCATATAATCCAGCGATGCTTGACCGCAAACAGCACTCCTTACCCTACTGAGCAGATCTTTGACAATCTTCTGCAGTCACGCGCTGAGATAGCACTGGCTTTGATACAACGACTTGTGGAAGCACACGCTCATGGCTCCGATTTCCGCAATCTCTTAGTCCCAGCATGGAAGTCTGCTCTTTATCGCAACGCTGGTTATGAAGCTGCTATCACGAACGACGACCTGCATTACTGGCGGACGACGCTTTGTACCGTACTGCTAGCTCTTCAATTCCACATAGGATCAGGTTGGAAACCGCTTGCAAGTGTATCAAGCACTCCAGGAGAGTTGTTGAAACATACGGAGCATGTCATCCCTGAAATCATTGACATCGTGACTGTCGTTATAGGTAACGGTCTTACGAGTGTTGTCACTGCAATACTTGATCAGAAGCAGGCAGAGATGCAACACCGATCCGTGAAGGAGACAATAGATGTTGAAGTGAGAGACATCACCCTCGTCCTCAACACCCTTGAAACCGTGCTTCGGATGTCTCGTCTTCCAGAATTCTCCAATCAGATGTCAGAACGATTGCTTTCGACTGGTGCACCACAAAGCGCCATCAGATTGTATCTATTCTCACATCTTCTTACGGATACAGAAACCGGAAATGAGCCGATTTATGCAGTTCTTGCCACTCGTCTCATGGTTTCCTTCTCTACATTGCAGCAGGTTGCAGAAGAAATGGCCGTTGAGGGTGTGATGAGCCAGGTATTGACAGCACGAGTCACACAAGCTATCCAGAAGACACAAGATGGAGTTGGTCATCTCGATCAACGACCGCATTGTTCGGTGCTTAACTCGACTTGGAGTGGAGGTATTTTGCCATTGGCCCTCAATCTGTTGCATGCTGTAAGAGCACCTATTGCTGCAGAAATCAGCACTTTCATCAACACATTTCCGGAACAATTAAGACTGATCAGTGCAGCCTTCAAAGCCAAGCCAGA
>JAKLMK010000102.1:0-91116 GCA_022813445.1 Neophaeococcomyces aloes
GGTATAATAGAGGTAAAATTACGGTTGTTCCCGGCAGCGTTCGGTGACGCGAAGAGCGAGTTACGTACTGTGTTTTACGGGCAAAGGAAAAAGGGGGTAGATGGGTCTCGTTAAATACATACACTTTTCTTCATCACTTGTTACAACCAGTATAACAAGCGTTGTTCATTTACTATACCTACCAAGTAGCTCTACGCAAAACGTACGTACGTACCTTGTTGCATGGGTATTCAACGATACCACTCTAGGTCCCCGAGCTCAGATCCGTCGTCCTGGAATCGTAACCATTCAAACCTCCTCGTCCTGATAATGTCTCCCATCCTCCACAACAACCGCTCGTAGTCCGCCTGTACTTGACTGTCTGCGAACAAAAAACTCTGTGTACGCCGCAAGAATGCAGACTCATGCGTCGTGAATAGTCGCCACATCTCATGCATCACACCACGAATCTGCTCGTCACGGAAGTCCTCAATGTGGACCTGATGCTCGGCAATCTCTGGTTCAGCCTCATCTGTCGAGCCGTGATACATGGTTTCAGCTTGTGAAATGGTTCGAAAAGTTTGGGTTTTTCGAGACAAATCCGCTTCCGTGGGATAAATACCACGAGAAGGATCACGATTGCAGCCTGCACAAGGGTTGCCATGCGCGTAGACTTCGATGGCGCATGGCACATGCATGGCACAACCGCAGGTACGCTTGCGGAGCACAGGCTCCTGATCCGTGAAGGGAATGTCACACCGTGCACATGATAGCGTGTTTTGCTCGAAGCAACCGATGTGAATCGAAAGGTTAGTCATGGCTGCTTGTTCGCGCGTTAGCTCCTCACCTTGTTGCAAAGACATATTGTCTGTTGATCTGGCTGGTCTTGGTCGGATATGTTCTTCGGATTCGTTGCAGGACAGAGGTTGCACAGCAACCATCTTGGATTATGGTGTTCGTAGATTCGGATGTTCTGGAAGTTCTGATCCGGTGAGAACAGGAGAACCGAGCGGCGGTCTTTAATAGTGGTTCAGGTGGACCTCAGGCTCATAGAATAAAGAAAGTATGAAAGATGGGTAGAAGAAAGAATAACCAGCATGGACAGCATTGTCAAGAGGTTGTGTTTTTGATGTCTCTTTATTGTCAAAACGAAGACTGAGCATGAGTGATCGAGATCCAGCACAAGCTTCTATCCAACTTGATAGCTGCGACATCTAGAATGTTGGTCGCATGGGTAAAATTAAGTGCTCATCAGTCTTGATTTCGCCTCGCCAATGAACAAAATGACACGAAATGGCACTGAGCCTGTAGTCCTGCTGAACGACTCTCAAAACAACAATGCACCCACACACAATCAACCTTTGTTGTGTACACCCTCTTCCGTATCTTTGATTTTCCTTTCTCCACAATCACAGTGCTGTTGCCTTTACCTTACATTGTTCGACTTTTAAGACTTAGAAAGGATTAGGTGGATCCCACTCCCATTCCTCCCTTCGTGAATCCTCCGCTCTTCTTGCTTCCATGGTTGCTCTAGCAGCCGGCACCGTTGTTTGGTAATTCGCATCAGCTTGCGCCCAGCCAACCTCAAATCGTGTATCGGTCACAGCTCTGCCAGCACGCCGAGCGGCAAACGCATTCCAACCACCAATAGCTTGGAGAGACTGGTGGCGTGCTTCAACATCTTCTGTGTGGGCTCCAGTGTCTGCTAGAAGTGTATTTTGAGCACCTCCATTTCCGTAAGCAGCAAGCGATGTGTTTGGGAGGTCCTGCTGGTAAGCTCTTGTAGTTTCTCGCAACTGTACCAGGACGCCTCCCGACTGTTGTCGCTGGATGATTCGGGCCTGAGTTACTGCTTCACGAAATTGCCGCTGAGCAGTATACCCTGGCTGTTATTCGAAGGCCTCGTGCCCGAGCTGATCGTAATGATTTGCCCGATCGTTCCAGTATCTCCTCCATCTGACAATTGGAGCATTACTAGGGCTGTCAGTTTCACCAGCGGTTGGTTCAAATAGAGTTGCCCAAGAGGTTCTGTGGTGTGTATGACCTTTCAGGCATCCTCGACACCAAGAGCACAAGCAGCTGGTTCTGAGCCATCGCCGAGCGCACTCAGCATACCAAGAAGTACCGCAGTCATCGTGCTGCCAGGTACCTTCACCATTGTTAAGCCCTCCTTCTCTCCAGGATTCTTCAAGCAGGTCTCCCAAGCATATTGGACACTGGTTCTCTCGAGAACTCAGAGGATCGATAATGGAGACACCAACGAGGCTGCTGACTTTCTGTGACATTTTTTCGTGGTCGCGACTGCGATAGCTAGAATTGGCAGAAGGAGCTTTCTTATAGATTTAGTATCTGGATTCTTGTCTTCTGATAGTAGATCTCCTTGACTGGTAGTCGAGAAGGTGAAGGGATAATTAAAATAGTTGAAGATGAAGTTGGTCGCAGATCACAAAATGGTAGAAATGAGACAATGCAGGTGATCAATAGGGACTGAAGTGAAACTGATACCACATGATGCCTTCACTTTGTGCACAGACTTAACTTGTCGTGTACAGGGCTAGAACACACGGAACATCACTCGTCTTGGCTGGACGCTCTGTTCAGTCTTATCATTAAATGAAATGACGTCCAGGTTCCTTGCTTATATATTGATTGGATGTGGTGGCATTTCGGAATCTGTTCTTTGCGGGATTTAGCCAATGCCTTTTGTAGTTGTCCGTACTGGTCTTTTGAGTCCTGTTCGTGCGATGGAACGATTCGTAGCAGGCATGACGTCTAGACATCCTCATTTTTGGTTTCACAAAAGTATAAGGCTGATAGATATACATTATAAGGACTCGAGAAATTAGATGGGTATCTGTTGTTAAGATACTACCCTCCAAATTGGAAGTCTACAATAAAGGATGATTCTTATGCATGGTTATTTCCAACTACCTACCTTATATGGTTCCCTCTTTGGTTGTTTGGTTGTTCACCTCGTCGCTTGTCTGCTTGCTTGCTTGCTTGCTTGCCTGGCTGGTTGCTTGAGACATACGCTAACACATGCTATGAGTATCAATGTCTGAGCTTGTCCCCTGAACACTGCTTGAGCAGGAGATTGAGGGGATCAACAACCTCACTGCAAAGAGCAGGCTTTCAGACCTGTCTTGGCGTCTTTGAAACACTGTCGTACCGAAGTACTGGAACTGGCACCGGATTCTTTGAAAGAACGCATTGGACCACGTGTTGCAAGTGTTGTATAGGTACGGCAGCATAGTCCAACAAGCTTGCTTGCATCAGGGTAGTCTGTCTTGTTGCCTTGTCACTTGCAGGTTTTCAGTCCTGAGGATTCGGGTTACGCCAGCATCAAAGATTTCAGCATGGCACACAAAGATTCAACTTCTTGTTCTGGCTATAGATAAGGGATGAGCGGGATGCTCATCATGCTGCAAGGTAATGCCGCAGTTCCACGTTCTAGCCGGTCAACACACCACATCCATAGTCGGTCGACCTCCATTATCGATCACCACGGTGTCTCACGCAAGGTTGCTGTCGTTTTACCGGCTACCTTGATAATGAATATGTGCACAGCACTGGAAGGCTTACCTTTCTGGGCTCATGAGGCTGGCCCCTTGCAACTAGAGAAATAATCAGTGATGGCGGTCAGGTTTGGACCACCTGTTGCACTTTCTCCACCAGTCGTCAGCCTCTGTCCAGCTGTTGCAAGGAGCTCGCCAATTATCTTGCAAATGTGATATCACAAGCGAGTGATGTTCGATTCTTGCTTTCTGTGGTTCATGTCACCCAACAAGTCCAGGCTAAATAAGAGCTGTGGAGTGGCCGTCCAAAGCGGCAGGTGCGCCGAAAGTCATGCTTCCACTTGCTAGCTGCTTGTGCCCCGCAAATACTGATAAGTATCTAGCTTCGACTTTGTCTACCCAGGTACCTATGCCTGGAATTTTGGACGTCGAAGAGTTGTGGCTGAACTGCTGCAACTTCTATGGTGGGGCATCTGGCTTCAACTTGTGCTCAGACCTTGTGAAAAGGTAGCTATTATGTGGATTGAGCCACGTGCTGAAAACATTCAGC
This sequence comes from Neophaeococcomyces aloes, assembly GCA_022813445.1. Classification (NCBI taxonomy): domain Eukaryota; kingdom Fungi; phylum Ascomycota; class Eurotiomycetes; order Chaetothyriales; genus Neophaeococcomyces; species Neophaeococcomyces aloes. Next base: position 4,045 of record JAKLMK010000102.1, read on the forward strand.
TACCAGCCCGAAACAGCATATGCGGACGTTTATCGTCTCCAGCGTATACGACATGACCAGGGTACGAGCTGAAATGCATCATCCTGGAGCAGACATGACCACCAGCCTACACTATCCGTTTTGAAGAACCATCGTGGTGAGAATTACGAGAGCTGAGACCATGTGATAATGGAGCTGGTGCAAACAGTCTGTGTCGTGCACAGATGTGTGTAAGCTACGACCGTCAACATGCCCCTCGATACTCGCCCTCGCGTCAAGGCAATCGAGGGTCAAGTACTTAAGGGTGTCCGGTACTCACTTCGCTTGTGTCTCTGTCCTTCACAGATCTTCACAGACACTGAAGTTTCTGGAATTTACTAATTTCGCGCTCAATCAGCAACCATTGAGTTGCAAAGGCATATTAGCAGCAGACTCCAAACTAGTTTCGGTCTCGTTGATGTTGCGGTTGGTAAGCCATACTAACCACTTCAGTAGCCCAACATGAGTACTTCCGCAATCAGCAAGCAATCAATATTAGGCCCGGCTAACACGTCTGGCACTCCCGCCCGGAACCCTCCGCCATTCGAAACGACAGGGCGTGGCCTCCTCACCCTCAAAAGTGCTGGTCCGATTCAGATGGGCTTCTGGGTGCCCAACCGTGTCTACGCAACTGTCAAGTTTCTCGCCCCACTTCGTCAACACATGAACACGCTTCGAGATTCCAAAAATGTGATTCCGTTGCATGGTGCAGTGGCGAGCTTCAAAGTATGGGTAACTTCCAACAGCACATACCGCATGTGGGTCAACTCGATGATCGATCAGGCCAATGCCTTTGTACAGACACTTGATGATCGTACCAAGGCCGAGATCGAGACATATGGAGATATTATTCATATTGCTGACTACGATGAGTTCTTCGAAATTCTCAATGTGATAATTCACACCTCGCCCTCGTTCAACGATACTGTCCAGGTTGGTACCCCGATGAATGCCTTCCTTGCTGTTAGTATGGGTACACAGGCTGGAGTTGCTCTGTTCCATGATGCCATGTTCAATAGTCAATTCAAGACTGTCCTCAATGCCTGGAACCAATTCCTTAAGAGCTCACAGTCCCTCGATAAGCTCGATATAAACGACCCTGAGAAGCCCGGCTCGTGGATTTCTAAGGCAGCATTCGAGGCAAATGTGTGGAACCAGATGCAATACGATTCGACCAAGCCCGGCTATGGCTTCGATTCGTGGAATTCATTTTTTGTTCGTCCGTTTATTGACGGCGCTCGCCCTTTTATGGGAGACGCAGCTCAGGTCGTCAACGTCGGCTGTGAGACGACCCCGTGGGCCTACATGGACAGCGTTGCCTACGAGACTGATTTCTGGGTCAAGGATGTTCAATATTCCCTTCTCGACTTGTTTGGTGGCCGACAAGATAAGGCCGCCATGTTTGCTGGTGGTCAGGCCTACCAGGGCTTTCTCTCCGCCACCCACTACCATCGTTGGAACTCGCCAGTAACCGGTCAGCTCGTCGCTTCCTGGCTCGAGCCCGGCACATACTTTGCACAGAGACCCTCGCAAGGTGAGACCGTAGGTACTTGGGAGGGCACTGAATCTCAGCCATATCTTGGGCACGTTGCTGCCCGTGCCATTTTCATATTCAATCACCCCGTGTGTGGTTATATTGCCATGATTTGCATCGGCATGGTGGAAGTCTCAACCTGCGTCATTGAACCAGCATACCTCATCGGTGACTCTGGTAAGACGAAGGATATCGCTCGGTCGGTTGAGATCGGACACTTCGAATTTGGTGGATCGACACATATACTCCTGTTCCAGAAGGACAAGGTGGTGCTTGCTGAATGGGCTTGCAAACCTCTGGAGCATCACCAAGATAAGCAGCCAACAGCCATGGGAACTGTTATTGCCATCCCATCTCCTCAAGCAACAGGCTAGTGGTCGTGCCACTCTCATTGAGGAGGACACCGCTGATGGGCATACCGTGGTGTGAGACAATCGATCAGCAGCTCACATGAGCAGACCTATAATGCTGGCACTTTGAGACAACCATTTAGCTTGTTATGCTCCTCACTCCCACGAACAAGGAGCCGGCAACATCATTGAGAGCAACTAACATGATTTTAAGTTTATAGCGTCTCCCCAAAACAAAATCAATAAAATTGTGTCTCTTTGAAAGGTCTCCGCCCAAACATTTCCGACCATTCATATTTCTATCCGTTTGTATTGCGCACGCACTGCCTTATCCTGTCTATTTTATGCAAGGTCGTCACTTACCTTACGTGCATCAACTATTGGTAGTGATCTGTGGTCGTTGGATTATCAGCTGGTCAAGAAGACGAAGGACTTGCGGCGTGCTTGCTCCTGTTTCCCCCGCCGAATGTCGAACTGCAGCTACACTTACTCTATGACCCCATCTGATGGTCCATCAACACATGAGCAACTCGAGACTTGCTAGACGTCTTACGAACAATGCCACTCCTCTGAAACGACATCGCTTCAGGGTGTCGCTTTTCGTTATCCATGCTCTCTACACGAGGAAGAGCCAATCTGCTTCGATGGTATATCTTTTGTAAGACATCCCAGCTTGTGGAGATTCACTACTACCATCTACCTACACTAGCATCAAAATCTGGCTGAAACTTCCTCATATACGACGTATCATCCCTCTTCCGTAAACCACAGTCCAGATATTGCTTATGTAGCCGTGCCAGCTTCTCCCTATCTAGTTCCACTCCCAAGCCCGGAGCAGTAGGCACATTAACACCACCATCAATCCATCGTAACGCACCATCAATAACGACATCTTCGTCCCTGCGCTTCCAAGGCCAATGCGTATCACAAGCATAATCCAAGTTCGGCGTCACAGAAGCTAGATGCGTCATCGCAGCAAGCGATATACCCAGATGACTGTTCGAATGCATAGACAGCCGCATGCCCCAAGTAGCGCAGATACCAGCCAGAACCTGGGACTTGCGTAGACCGCCCCAGAAATGGTGGTCGGAGAGAATGACTTGTACTGCATTTTGTAAGATGCTGGTTGGAAGGTGTGAGAAGGCTACGACAGCCATGTTGGTGGCTAGCGGCATGGATGCCTGCTTTGCGACGGCGGCCATGCCTTCGATTTCTGGGGCTGGATCTTCGAGATATTCGATCATGCCTTCTAGTTGCTTGGCGACCCATATCGATGTCTCGACCGTCCACCTAGCGTTGGGATCTAACCTCAGTGGCACGTCGGGGAATGCGGCATGTAGTGCCTTGATAGCTTCGACCTCCTGAGCCGGCGGGAAAACTCCACCCTTCAATTTGATCGCCTTGAAACCGTACTCGTCAATGATTTTCTTCGCTTGCTTGACCACACCTGCAGGGTCAAGTGCTTCGCCGTACTCATCATCTGGCTCTCCTGGATGACCTGGCCATTTGTAGAATAGATAGGCCGAGTACTGCACGTTGTCTCTTACTCGGCCGCCGAGCAGGTCACAGACGGGTATGCCGGCCAACTTGCCTTGTATATCGAGACATGCAACTTCGAACGGCGAGAACACTTTATCTGCAACGGACGCTGTAGTGACCATTCCAGCCATGCCATCACCGCCAGTAGTGGTGTCCGCTACCAATGATTCGACACATATGTTGTAGATTGTATTAGTGTCGTAGATAGACAGTCCTTTGAGCTTAGGAGCTACCTTCCGCAGGCGCTCCAGATGCGTTGAGTCTCCGTATGATTCGCCCAGGCCATAGGTATCGTCTGTGATCACCTCGATGACGCTGCGCAGAGCATATGGTTCGTGGACACCGACACTGTTGAGCAACGGCATGTCGTGAAAAGCAACGGGTGTGATGACGATATCTTTGATCCTCGCGGATGGAGATATGTTTCGCTCCTTTACAGCCATCGTGTTGACCTGTTGACGTTTTATGACAACAACTGATAAGCACTCAGGAGCTGAACACTACAGAAGGTAAAGTACTTTGCTTCGATGTCGTTGCACAATGAAGCTTTGTAGACTGCTATGTTCCCGCCCCGCCTCGCGTTTATACTCTCATATACGTCTATCAAAGGCGTTTCCTCAGAGTATGAGGAAACACTAGCTTCTTCTGACCATACCCCGGGTATGCTGAGGGGATCTGTTACAGCGGAATCCGGCACGTCTCCCCGTACGCATTGACACGGAAAAGCGGAGAATATTACCTAAGCATCATCTCCGCTCCGACGGAAGAAAGCTCGGTGGAGACATGACCCGATGGAATAAAGGCTGGTCTGGCTTACAGTACATTCGTATTCTCGGCGTGCCTCTGAGCCATGGGGGAGATCCGATTCCACAGGGCAGCTGAAGTACGAATTGCTCAATTTCATCACTAGTTGTTGAGGCCACCACTCTCTGTCGATACCTCACATTTCTTAGGTCAAGCTTCTGAGTATGCAGATGGCTTATTACTCCAATCGATCAGTCGATCGCTGGGCTACGATTCTTTACAATAGCATTGCTATCTAGTTCTGAATGAGTGTGGCATGCTCATATTAGTCGTGTTAGGGTGGTTCGGAGGTCTAGTAGTTGAAATGATGTTCGCGGGAGGAGACTTTGCATAGACTGATCTTTGGCTTGACCAACGCATTGTATGAAATAGAGGGTGAACTTATACCAAAACAATTTGCCTAATGTTGTCACGACCATCTTGCAACAGCTCACCCTGCATCACACCATTCACATAAGCATCACCAACCAAGCGGTACGTTTCAAGCTCCTCCGCTTTTCGAAGCACAAAGAATACGGGTGCACCGTTGAATATCGCAACACAATTCGTGATCAGGGCCCTCTCAGGCACAAGGCCAATTCGCTTTGAGCTTGTGACACAAAAGCGTTCACCTGTGGTATTCTGGAGCATCGTTTGGATAAAATCTCTGTCCTCTTTTGGCATGACACCAAATGTAATTTTGTGCTTGTCATGGTCTTTGATCTTGTTCCAGATACATTGAAAGTTGCCCTCCAACTATCAAAAATGTCTCGAAGAAGTCCTGGAGGCGAAGTGCCCCCATGTCCGATGCCGTGCTCTTGCTGAATGGCACGAACGCATCTGTCGTGAATTCAATTTGGTCGAATACATATCCAGACATTGCGAGCTGGTTAGGTTCCCAAATGCGTGCCCTAAAAGCCGTTGTGCCGCCAGCGCGGAATTGATCAGCGTCCGGCGCGGTCGAGTATAAGGACGACGTCGACGACCAGTCCTACGTGGTGTTAGTCACCATGACCATTGGCACGTACGCGTACTTACCGGTACCCAGGTCGGGAGCGGAGTTCCAGGGTATTGTACAAGCCATACGCAATACACTCAAAACGTTACCTCCATTGATTAGGGCTGTAGAAAAGCGTACATATATCTGGTCATAGATATCTTGTGCTTCGTAGCTGACTAGATCAGTGAATTCGTCAGCATCGGACACGAGTCCCATCAGGGCATAAATCTTGTCTCGAGGATCCGTGGCATCGAACGACCTGCCAGTGTGGAGCTTGTCAATTAGTTTTTCAAATTCGGGATCACGTTCGCCAATGGCCTGAGCGTTGACTCTCTCGAGAAACATTCTCTCTAGTCCCGTCCAGCCCAGCAACGCCGCACGTGTGAGATCTGAGTTTTCACCGCGGCCCAGGTAATGAGCATTGAAGAGTCTGCTCATACTTCGCACATAATGCATCACAAGTAACATCATGTCGGCTCTGCTCTGGCCGTGACCGAAATAGAAATCGACGTCTTTAGCCAAAGCGTACTCCTGTAAGACCCAGATTCGTCTAAAATAAGGTGATGCGAAGAAGCGTCTCCATGCTATCCAAGCAGGGTCATCCTCGGCTGGTAAATCATAGTCTTCGATACATGTACAGTTGGGCTTATGAGGGATCTGCTCGATATCGATTCGTGGAGCCTCTGAAATCGACGGCGACTCTTGTTGCGAGGACTCAGCCTTGACGCCGCTACCCGCCGATCGGCTGTCCTCACCTTGCTTCTCAAAACTTCCAGAATCGACAACTTCTCGGCATTGCCGACCAATTTTGAGGATTTTCATAACAAGCTTATTCAGGTCTTCCGTAACATCCGAATCGTGAGGCACGAAAGCGATGACTTTCTGTGCTTATTGATACACACTTCGCATCAAAGCGATCTGCACCTTCTTCTCCTCGGGATCGTCCTGGTTTATACATATTGCATCTACCCACAAAGATTGAGCCATGTCTGGCTGACGTAAAGCCTTGAGAGCATCAAAGAGGTTCCTTGTTACCTAGAATTTGGTGCCTCCGCCCATGGTAATGCACATGGAGTTTTCAGTGCTTCCCCATACGTAAGATAATGGTGTATACCTTTGGAAAGGATGCCGATGTACTCGATCGTGGACAGCGCTACCTATTGACGACAGATCATCGTCGGAGTCATTAGCTTGGTGGTCATAGTCATCACTATCAACCTCGTCGCCTGGTAAGTCTTCGTTCGAGTGGGTCGTATCAGGGCTTGCTTGTTGCCCCTCGACATGGCTGTCCTGCACAATCCCACTTGCTTGAGCAGCTACGTCTGCCTGTATACATCTGTCTGCATGCCATCTGGCTCTGCTGTAGTATGGTCTCCGGCTTTATCAGAATCTCCGGTAGCTTCATGTGCATCAGCACAATTCTGGTATAGGTGGAGGTCCGATAGCAAGTCTTCTCCGTTCGCAGCCTGCTCTACTTCAACCTCTATAGCGTCGTCTTCGTCCTCCTCTATCTACATGTCGGTGGGTAGCATAAATTCACTTTCTGCCTTTGCACTGTCAGCATCTTCAGATATGGCGAGGCGCCATGACTCCAAAGGTCTAGAGAACGTTGGATCCCTCGCATGGTCCCAGTCTAGCTCGCAGGGAAATAGAAAGCGAAATACATCATCGTCCGGCTCTCCTGACGCAAGAACGAGGATCTGAATGGAGGTCGGCGAGGGAAGATGGGCATAGACAGAGGACTCTGGACCGAGCATCACAGGCCAATATGGATGATTCTTAATCTGTTGTGTTGACAGATACTGTAGCTTTGCCGTGTGGTGTACCAGCAAGCTCGAGCACAACACTGACCCCAATCCATTTTTCGGAAAACCATCTTGGGCACTATTAGGCGTGCATGTAGACCAAGCAGAACTGGACGAGCCTCCAGATGCACGTTGTATTGCGCTTAGAATGCAAGACCACAAGGATCACTGCATGTTCTGCTTATAAGTATGCCGGCAAACGCGTTCCTGAAGTCCGACGCGAAAAGCAGACGCGTCGTGTTGAACCGTGTTGTCACATGTGGTGTCGGCGCAAGCTGAAAGTGAAGACTTACCAACCATTCTGGCCAAGCGAATACCTACTATTCTTGGAACCGGCAGGTTGACCCTGTAGTACAACCTCAGCACGGAAAGCGGTTGCTTAGACACCATAGACGGAAACATGGTGTCCGCAGATGAAGAGTGTAAGCCGTTCATTTAACCATGGGACATACGTACTAACCTCTATAGGGTCTGTGTCTGCCAACGATACAGTCAAGCTATCGATAGTACGACCTGGTCAACGGAACCTGGAAACGGTCGAAGAATTCTCTCCTACCTTTACGTATCCAATCTTTGGCGAGGCAGAACAAATATTTGGCTACAAAGGCTTAGATATCAATATACAATTTGCTGCACATGACGGTTCACCTCATGTTCAAATATCGTATGAGAAGAAGTTTTCGGCTGTCAAGCAAACATCAGCATTGGATCTGAACAAGACGCTCAAAGATTTCCTCCCAGCAAGTGCATTTGACCAAGATTTCGAGTCGCGCATTCAAAACGATGAGACATCAAAGGACTGGACACCACCCGGTGAACTGGTTCACAAATACTCTAAGGGAGATCGTAATTTCGAGATCTGGGCAGGCAGTCTGCTGGATCCAAGAGTGAATCAGCTTGTCAACAATATTCAAATCCTCGTATTGTTTATCATCGAAGCAGGTTCTTTACTCAACCTTGATGAAGTTGACTGGAGTCTTGATCGATGGCGGGTTTACTTTGTTTTTGAAAAGATCACTCCTTCATCACCAACTGCCTCTTCGTACTCTGTTGTTGGCTATTCAACCACATACCGCTTCTACCGATATGCGACACCCAAGGAATCCTCCAGATCCGTTCTCGAAAATTTCCCGGATGTCGAGGTTATAACACCTAGACAACTCCCTTCTCGTCTTCGAATATCTCAATTTCTCCTTCTTCCACCCTACCAGAAAAAGGGGCATGGTTCCCAACTCTATCAAGCAATATACCGTGAAGTCCTAGCAGATCCGACAATCTCCGAATTGACAGTTGAAGACCCTAGTGAGGAATTTGATCAGCTGAGAGACTCGTGTGACTGGAAAGTCCTTGAACCGCAGTTCAGGGCCGCGAAGCTCAGTATAGATACCACAACGCCTATGACCAACAGAAGGATTAAGAACGTTCCAACATCCACCCTGCTCTCCACCAGCACACTCAACAGTATCCGCCTAAAAAACAAAATCGCTCCACGACAGTTCTGGCGGCAAGTTGAACTATATCTTTTGTCCCTCATACCGTTTTCACACCGAAGCACAGGCGGTGCCAACCTCACCAAGGTTAAAATTCAGAAACATACCAACAAGGATCCGGATGATCGATCGTATTACTGGTGGCGCATTTTGATGAAACAGCGAATATACCGGAAGAACAAAGATGTGTTACGACAGCTGGACTTTGAAGAGAAATATTCTGCAATCGAGGATAGTGCTCGAGGACAGGAGGACGAGTATGAGGGCTTGTTGATGCTGTTTGCGTTACGGCAGGCTGGCGCTGAAGGATTGACCGGAGCCAGAGCTGGAACAGACACTGCAGGCGGGCCATCGTCCAGGAAACGAAAGGTTATCGAAGAAGATGACGATGACGATGAAGAGATCGTGGAAGAAGCGGAGGTTTCCATGCCAAAGAGGGCTCGGGCGTAAATTCCATCCATTTTTTGATCAGCCAAGGCCAGTGATATTCTTCCAAAAGCATGAACATCATGAGAAGAGTTCGATGGTACATCAGCGTTGGAAAGGTATCAGAGATGAGAATCATAAACTCAACGGTCTATCGGGTCACGACAGCAACGATCAAGCTGTGAACTGATGTATACCATCGTTTTGTGCAGCTGTGCACTCGTAGAAGCATACTAGCACGCTGGCGCTGAAGTGAGCTCAAGCATGTTAGCTGGATGTGGAATCGAAGGGCCGCAAGTTCAACTCTCCTCCGTATGGTCGGATTTCAGGCCTTGACTTCTTGAAGCAGACTCCTTTGATACCTGGCAAACTGCCTTCGCTCCTCAGCCTCTTCTCTTCCGATGGCGAAATCGTCGTCGTTCAGATCGCTTGTCTCTTCCCATAATTTATTCAATTCCTCCTCATCATCTCCATTGATGGCCCAGACACTTTCTCTTAATCTCTTGTTGCGTTCTCTGTCTTCCTCTATCCTTTGCTCGATGGCACGCTTGTCCACTCGATTCGACCCATTACTCCTCCCATCTTTTGGTCTCGGTGTGTGCTTGTTACTCTGGTCTCCAGATTTCCGATCCTTCTCAATCTTGCTCCTGAGATCTTCACTATCTTGCTGGTCAATCATTCCCTCCTCACCGACCATCCTAGCTCTTTCTCCTTCCCATTTCTTCAAATCCTCTTCAATACTCCTCACGACTTCATGCCCAAGCAGACCTTTTCCTGCTGGTCCCAAATCTCCCACAACTTTTCTCGCGACCTTGACGTTTGCTCCACTTACATGAGCTCCTTTAGCATTCTCATCTCGCACAACTTTCTCCACGATTCGCCTCATATCCCTCTGCACCATCTCTACATATGCCATATGTGCCTCCCTCAAAGCCATGTCGCAGAAATGCTCTAGGAAGTACATGATATTCGCACGACTATTCATGGTTGCGGAAGGGTTGGTGACGCCGTCGAGCGACTCGAGGATGCAGGAGTGCAGGTCTTCGTCCATGTCCCGGTGTTTTAAGGCGTAGGCGGCGGTTTTGACAGATGAAGTTTGTGAGGCGTTGAGATGCGTTAGGAGACTGGTGAAGCGAAGACGGACTTCGAACGGGTCAGCCATTTCGATGAGCCGGACAGTTGTCGTGGTCTGCTGTGCTTCGTAAAGTTACGATTGCGATCGCGATTGTGTTGCCTGCTTAAACAGTATCTGTGGGATCAGGTGAGGTCGCGAGACTGCTCTAGGATAAGTTCTCTCCTGCCACTACACATCATCGGCACCGTCGTAGCCTACCGAGGTGTGACAGTGGGCACTTTTGAAACCATACTTTCCGTTTGAGAGATGGTGGAATGGTGCCAGCAACAATGCAAGTGCGGACGCTAGTTGCAAAGTGCATGGAGAAAATGTTCCACTCCGAGCTCATGCTAACAAATAAAAGTGATGTGCGGGGACGACCTCCCTCGAGACGCTTTGTTGGACCAAAAGCCATTGACGTACATCTATAGCTCGAATTCATCCAAGTCTCGATATTGTTCATGAGTACAGTGAAAAATCTACTTCGACTTCCCCGCTTCAGAACTCACATCTCATCATCCGTTCACCACGAGGGATCGTAGAAAATTTTCAGTACGTGAATTTATACAAAACTTGCTATGGCAGCCCTCCGTGTTCACAAAAATGACAACGATGTCTCGGACTCGTCCCAGGACAACTCCAAACCTACGACTCTCACAGTACTCGGTTGTGGAACCCTAGGAATAGCAATCCTGAGTGGCATTTGCGACTCGATCTCAGCTACATCCACATCCACTAACTCAACGTCTCCTGCAAATGGCAACTCGGATCCACTGCTCGAAATGCCAACACGATTCGTCGCATGTGTTCGTAGCCAGAAGTCTGCGAAACGTATCAAAGATGCCCTTGCCAAGTACAAATCGCTTGAAGACGATGTCCAGGTTCTGCAAAACGAGAACGTGGAGGGCGTACAGGCCGCAGATGTTGTGATCCTGGGTTGTAAACCTTACATGGTCAAGGACATACTGCAGGCCGAGGGCATGAGGGACGCCCTGGAAGGAAAACTTCTTATTTCAATCTGCGCTGGTGTTCCTGTTGATCAAATCAGCGAAGCCCTCTATAACAGGCCATATGAATCCCTCTTTCCCCACGGCAAAGCCGTGGGCAACGGAGTCTGCCACATCGTTCGTGTCATGCCAAACACAGCCGCTCTCGTTCGGCAATCCATGACTGTTATTGCAACCTCAACACCACCTCTGCCAGACCACTATCAAGCGATTACAGACTGGATTTTCACTCGCGTTGGAAGCACAGTTACTCTCCCACCCAACATGATGGATGTCAGTACTGCGCTTTGCGGTTCTGGGCCAGCATTTCTCGCTTTGGTTCTCGAGAGTCTTGCGGACGGAGCAGTGGCGATGGGCTTGCCACGAGCAGAGGCTCAAATGATGGCGGCTCAAGCCATGAGAGGCACAGCGGGACTGGTACAGAATGGTGAACATCCAGCGCTACTTAGGGAAAAGGTGAGCACACCTGGTGGGTGTACCATGGGTGGTTTACTTGTGCTGGAAGAGGGAGGGGTTAGAGGTACAGTGAGTAGGAGTATTAGAGAAGCTACTGTTGTTGCAAGTCAACTTGGCAAAGGAGTCCAGGGAGTTAACGGAACGAGGTTCCTTACTCAGGGATGATGAATTATGGTAGGGAGGTATGAGACATCTTGCACCATCGGCCGATCAGACTCGAAGGGATGTATTACATCTGGTTGGCGAGCTCGCGGCGATGAGACAGACTCAATAGGTAAAAGGTGTGTCATACCCTTCAATAACGACGGTGCAGTACACAAAGCCATTGCCGTGTCATGAGAGGTCAGCACGCTGGAACGAACAGTGGTTCGTGGCATGTTCAGGTGCTAGCATCTACCATAGCGATTTCGGGGTGCTTCGGGTCTCGCTTGGTACATTGTCAAACTGCCTACCAACGAGGAGTCGGAGTCATTGCAATCTGCTTGCAAGCTAAGCTACATGCAATTCAAAGCGGGTTTTGACTGCATCGAGCTTGCAAGGACCGTCATGGTTATCTCAATGTGCAAGTATTTGAAGTAGGATTCTGGGACAGGACACCAATCGCCCGGTTACTGATCTCCTGGCAGACCTTTAACCTCTCAACTTCATTTGCAAGTCTTGAATGACTTGTCTAAAGAAATTTTACGGATTATGGTCTTCACGACGACTCAGACAACGAATTGCTGAAATTTGGACCTCTAGCCATGCGGCAGTTTCAATTTTTCATCGGATGAGGTTCATTGTAGCAGCTCCACACATAGCGATTCAGCGAGGCCAGCCAGTATGTGAATCCGTTACTTTCACGACAATCGGCCAGGCATCGTCATTAGTCGTTCAACATATCTTAGGACCATCCCTCTGCGGCATCTCTCGGTATTAACAGAAAACTTCGCTTCATAGCTTACACAGCGAGGCACCCAAGGACAATTACGCCAAAGCGTACAGATCGGTGGCCTTGTTCACTACCTCATGAGACACGGAGCAGCCACACAAGCGGCAAAAGAAGTTTTCATTACTGTCACGGTTCTCATTATAAACGGTGTTGTGGTTATTCCAGCACCCTTGGCAAAACAGCCACGGACTTCAGGCATATACTCCCTAAGCAAAGGCAGAAGATGATTCGGGTACATGTTATTGTGATCGAAGCTTCACACCATTTTGATCTTAAGCAATTCCTACCTACTGAAGCCCAATACTATGCATTTTGACAACGCGCAGAATTGATGTTATTCCTTGTAGCACACTCGATGAACTATTTCGCATAGCCACCCGTGCTTGAGTGCTCTAGTAATCTCATCTTTGAGCCTCACTTCATCAGCATCCTGAACAGCAGGCGAGAACTGATGGCAAAACCTCGTGCCGCATTCCCGCCTGATGGTCCATTAGGAATGGTGTGAATCAAGAAAATATTTGTTGGTGTTTGAATAATACACAGTCGGTAGAGAAAAGGGATAGACAGAACTCCGTGACCAAATCGACAATTGGTGCGTATCAAGTTCACGAGGTTGCCACTTTGGGGACAGCAAATCGCAGGAAGAGGCAGACTTTGCCAGATAACCAAATTGCTGGTGATTTTGGTACCTATCAACCACTGGCAATGCGTACTATACCTTGTAGATACCTGCCGGTCCGAGGACGGAAGATGCATGCCTCAGGCATGCCGAATAGAGCTATGGTGCCTTACAACAAGTAAGGTAGTTTTGACCATTCAGGAATTGACGTGATAGGCATGCAATATTCGGTGATAGTGTGACAACAAGTCAAAGAAGAGGAGACACTGGCCAGGCGATTTGGGTTAGCGGCCGTCGCTTCCAATGAGCCGCTGGCGGCTCCATGTTGCGGCAGCGCTGCACTGGTAACGTCAACGCCCGGTGATTTGTCCATTCCTGCCTCTTAGTTGTTGCTCCCTGCGCTGGCTTCCAATTCACCTCCGATTTTCCTGGGGATATGTAAGCGTTCTGGCTCCATGACATCTGTGCTCGACGTGCGAGTCGTTCTACCTGGATACATACTATACTACATGACTAAACTCTTGTTCGCAGTTGACACAAACGTACCTACGTGACTGTCAGCACACAGTCAACTGGTTGCTCCTGAAACGAGCGGCGACCCATCAGCAGACCTAACCCAGCCAGACTCGTGCCAGGAACTGGCTTGTCCACGTCAAATAAGCTCCCCACGCATGCAAAGCCTACTCAAACGCGACTCACTATCTTACAGTACAAATCCTGTTTAAGAATGTGGTAGCCGTCCATTCGAGAGTGTTGGCCACGAAAGAGTCTCTTTTCAGTCTGCCATACCAGTCAAGGGTTGAAAGTCCCACATTTGGTGTACAAAGAGGAAAGCAAACTTAGTGGTGAACTACGATGAACGAACAAGCACATGCAGACGGAAGTCCATCCCAGCGACCGCTTTCCCCTCGACCCCGGCAGAAGCCAATCGACCCGGACACTTTAGAGAGGAATTCACGAAATATCAACCGACAATCAATTTCCTCAGATTCCGACTATCCATTTCCTACTCACCATGCCCAGCCACCTCATGAGACGTTGCGAGGCGCTAGATCTCGACCGTTAGTATCAGCCTCAAAAAGGCTTTCAGTGTCAAGTCGACTGCCTCACCTACCGCTCAATGGATTACCGTCGGCACCTGCATCGCCTCCTACACCTGCGCCGTCTCCAACTCCTTTCCAAAGAGCTCCGTCATGGGCATCCGCTGGAGAGAACGAGGACTCATTTCTTAGAGATACAAGGGAACACTTCTCGGCACTCAATGATGCTGAGCGCCAGCGATTTCTGGCTGAATTGCTTAACATGTGCAACAGCGCGCAGTTGAGTTTTGTCTCACAGTTTGTTTCGCCTCGACTGAAGAAAGATCCATTTGAACATCTACCAGATGAGTTATGTTTTCGAGTGAGTTGCGTGGTAGTGAAAACTGTGGTATACGTGCTAACGGCTCGCAGATACTGAATTGCATAGACAATCCACTCGATCTGACCTGTGCTTCACGAGTCTCACATCGTTGGCAGAAACTTGCCACTGATGAAATGCTGTGGAAGATAATGTGCGATAAACATGCCTACAAGAAACCTCTTTCTCTCACTTACGAGCCTGAATTCTCTTCACAGTCATCTTCTCATCCTTACCTCTCTGGCCGGACGAAGAGGACAGCTGAAGGCATACCGATCGGCCCTTCTTCGAGTGCTCCCAATCTCTCAGTCTCCTCTCAACAAGCGTCCTCGTCGTTCGCTGCCCAAAGCAAGAAAAAAATGCCTTTACCATCACATTACCAGCATTTCAGACACAAATACATGATAGAGGCTGCCTGGCGGAAAGGAGGCGAAAGCATCGTTCAGCATATCACACCTGATCAGGGAGTAGTGACAAGCCTACATCTTACCGACAAATACATTGTGGTGGCCATGGACAATGCGAAGATACATGTTCATAACACCATTGGTGAACATCAGAAAACACTCAAGGGGCACGTCATGGGCGTTTGGGCAATGGTCCCGTGGGATGATATTCTGGTTAGCGGTGGTTGTGACCGAGATGTGAGAGTATGGAACATGGCAACTGGGAAAAGTATCCACACTCTTCGTGGTCACACGTCGACGGTGCGATGCCTCAAGATGTCTGACGCCAAAACTGCCATTTCTGGATCTCGTGACACCACACTCAGGGTATGGGACCTAGAGACTGGAGTTTGCAAGAATGTTCTGGTTGGACATCAGGCAAGTGTACGGTGCCTAGCCATTCAGGGTGACCTGGTTGTGTCCGGCAGTTACGACACCACAGCACGAATATGGAGCATATCCGATGGCAAATGCTTGCGAACATTATCCGGTCATTTCAGCCAGATCTATGCTATTGCCTTCGATGGCACGAGAATAGCCACAGGCAGCCTCGACACTAGCGTGCGCATTTGGGACCCCAATACTGGGATGTGTAACGTGGTACTGCAAGGCCATACGTCGCTTGTCGGGCAATTGCAAATGCGAGGCAACATACTGGTGACCGGTGGCTCTGATGGGTCGGTTCGAGTGTGGTCGTTGGAATCCAATCTCCCCATTCATAGACTTGCAGCGCATGATAATAGTGTTACCAGCTTGCAGTTTGACGACAATCGAATTGTCAGTGGTGGAAGCGATGGTCGTGTCAAAATTTGGAGCGTGGAAACAGGACAGTTGGTAAGGGAGCTAAGTACTCCTGCTGAGGCTGTATGGAGAGTGGCTTTTGAGGAAGAAAAGGCTGTGATCATGGCCAGCAGAAACAATAGGACTGTGATGGAGGCAAGTACAATTTCCCCAATGTGTGGGAGCCAAACTAACATATCCTACAGGTGTGGTCGTTTGCGCCACCCGGAACATCGAGCTTTCCGACTAACCGAGAAAGATTATCCGTGTCAACCCCCGGGACAACATCTGCAGCTGAGTCGAGGCTGAAAGACTTGATGGCAGATTCAGTACCTGATTTGCCAGGGAGTAGTCGTGAGGATACTGTGATGAAAGATGCGTTATAGTTTGGTGCAGTTGGTTGGATGAACCTTTGAGACAATACTGGGACAGCAAGGCGCGATGGTGCAAATTCCAACAATACAAGAACGAATGACAATCAGGACTGGGCAGCAAGGTAACATGGCGTTCAACTATAGCGCAACTCACAGCTTTCAAGCAAGAGGGTGAGCTTTGGCCAGACAAGAGCGTGGAGCAGCAAGGACCTATTGTCCTATTGCATCGGTATGGCAGTGTTTGAATAGATTTATGGGATAATGAGGGCGAATGACGATTGACGGTTATTCATTTATGCTAACAAACCATTAAGGTATCAGATATATGGTTCAGCCACAAGTATTCAGACACCGTGAGCTCGCAATGCAATCACATGCTAGAACAATCATAGAAGATGAGATAGCCAAACAAAGACATCACTTTCTTGACTGGTCATGAAAGATGATGCTCAGTTGCCTACCTAGGTACATTTGATTGTGGCATGAATTTCCCTAGTTGTCGTTCCCTGTTGCTCGTCATCTTCACTGTTCAGCACGATACTAAACCTGTATTAGACGTGCGAAGCAACAGCACTTATAAAGCATTCGCGGTGCTGCCGCACTACTCTATAACAGCCCTGGACAAGGCCTGAATCACACCAACATGAGATGGTCGTCGAAAAGGTAGGATGACGTCACACAGGCGGCACGTACCCAAGCCACTCTGCCCGGCATTCTCACTGAGCTTTTGCAGTAGCTCTACAGAGATGACCGGCTTCAAGCATCGAAATCCAGTGTCAACCGGCCATAACCTTGTAGTCTACCCAATGGCACGTTCGGAAAGGCCATTCCCAAAAGGACTTCGGCTTCGGCGTCGTTGCATCATAATCCGTCACATCAAGCTTTTCCCATGCCATTGCATTGCATTGCACAACTCTAGCGTTTCGTCAGCTTGTCCTGGACTGCGAGCTGCTCGGCCTATCACCACGCGTGCTGAGTGGTTCTCAACAGCTCACCGATATCACAAGTCCCGCCGGTGCTCTTATCTTGGCCAAGCATGGATGTATTCACCTACCTGCATAGTGCTTCACCCCCTCTCTTTTCAATTCTGTCCGGCTGCAGCGTCCTTCTACTGTGCTTGTACATGAACAAGCGCACTGTGTTCGGAGACCTCGCGGTTGTTGTTAGACTTGCGATACAACTGTTCTTGCTTGGTGTTCTAGGTTTCACTGCTGCCGTTGGCGTGTTGTGCATATTCCATACCCGAATAGACCGACAAGGTCAACAACTAAGCGACCAAGGAGCTGTTACCGGAAACAGAATTGCTAGTCCACTCGACTTCCTCATCGCAGGCAATAGGTGACCTGAACCTCATCGACCGTCCTCAACCTTTCACAGAAGTGCAATACACAGCAACCGCAGGTAACATTTCTAACTGCGACCGCCCCGGCTCTGCACGAAAACCTCTTTGCTGTATAGCATTTTACAATACACGGTGTCAATTCACCGCTTCTCGAAATGGCCAACACAACCCTCAAGCCGCCAAAGATGGACGGCAGCTCCCTTCCAGGCATGAAATCCTACCCATTCGGCAAGATCGAACCAAATTCTTCCAAATACTTCTTGTCGTGCATGCTGGGTGGAGTAATAGCCTGCGGTCCAACACACACCGCCGTCACACCCCTGGATCTTGTTAAGTGTCGCCGGCAGGTCGCGTCAGATCTATACAAATCCAACTTTGAAGGATGGCGGAAGATATACAGAGCTGAGGGTCTACGAGGAGTGTTCACTGGTTGGTCTCCCACATTGATCGGATACTCCTTCCAAGGTCTTGGAAAATATGGCTTTTATGAAGTCTTCAAGCATATCTACGGGGATAATTTGTTCCCCAATATGAACAAAACAGTGGTATTCTTGGGTGCATCAGCTTCTGCTGAGTTCATTGCTGATATCTTCCTCTGTCCGTTCGAGTCATTGAAGGTGCGCATGCAGACGAGTATCCCTCCTTATGCGAGAACTCTTCGCGAAGCATGGGGCAAGACAACTGCAGAAGGTGGCATTTCTAAGCTTTACGCTGGTATTGTGCCACTATGGGGTCGACAGATTCCTTACACTATGTGCAAGTTTGCGACATTCGAAGAAACTGTCAGCTTGATTTACAAGCAGATGGGAGGTCGAAAGGAGGATTATGGAAAGTTGGCCCAGACAGGTGTATCATTCCTTGGTGGTTACATTGCTGGTATTGCTTGTGCTGTCATATCGCATCCAGCCGATGTGATGGTGAGCAAGCTGAACAGCGAGCGAAAAGGTGTGTCCAGCTTAGCTTAACTTGATTCAACTGCTAACAAGAAAATAGGCGGTGAGTCCGCAGGAAAAGCCATGTCAAGAATCTACGGCAACATCGGCTTCGGTGGTCTATGGAACGGTCTACCAGTTCGAATCGTCATGATTGGTACTCTGACTGCGTAAGTTTGCAACATTGCTATCTGATATGCTCCATGCTAACAATCATCAGCTTCCAATGGCTCATTTACGATTCATTCAAGGTGTATCTGGGTCTACCAACGACGGGTGGACATTAAGTCGCGTGTGAAAGGTCTCACAAGCTAGACTGATATTGGTGCCTGTCGATCAGCGTTGCACGACTTGCTGCCTCATGAACCAAAAATATGATTGTAAGGCGTTGATGGGAATGAATACGATAATACGAAAAAGTATCGCTTTGTGCTCGTTACGAGTCCACGTACATTGTAGACTTCCTCCGTGTATAACAAGCATTGTGCTCGCACTGCAGCATGTATCCAAGACCACACACGCAACCCTCACAAAAGAGAGTGCATGGTGTAGCAAGCGTATATCTACCTTCATGGTATCCAAGAAGCATCTAATACCGCAGTCAAAGTATCTAACGATATATCCTAACACACGATAATGCACAGTGCTACCAAAACGGCTTCACAGCCGGGTGGACACCATAGATCAGTGGAGTTACAGTATAAATTTCCGCTCTCGGTAGGTAAACTTGAGTCGCTCCCCATGTCATTTAGTATGAAATGGAACATGAAGTCTTAATACTGTACCAAGACTCAAATAGTCTCTCTCATCGCTTCGTAGTAATTCCTTAGACCTAGTATCGTGTCCGCTTTCCGCGTATCTAAACTAGGTACCCTTTTGGGCATGGAGACTGATTCTAATATCGTGATGGACCTGCTAGCTGAAGCTGGTCGTCGCCATCGATATGTATTTCACATTTTGCCTGCTGGATGTGAATATCAGCACTGGTAGGGCATCATGAGGAGGACTCCTTTGGTGCCATAGTGTTGATATGACACTTCCTTTTTGGTGTTGCGCTGAGACGGAGGGGAGTGTATGTGTTGTTTTGTGAGATAGTGCTATACTTGGTACAACGTATAATGTGTTCGGTCAATGGTGGGAGTATGGGCTTCTAGGTAGGTGTGTTTGGATATTCGATGGTCAGGGTTGGCTGTGATGGGTCTTGAGTCATGAACGGAAGCTGCTAGAGATCTTGTGGTTAATGGACTTGGCGGAGTGGATGGGTTAATGTCTATGGAAGTTGTGCATGGGCTATAATGAGTAAGACTGTTGTGGTTTCATGTGTGCGTTGGGGAAGGGTTATTGACGACGAATGCGATTGATAACAGCAGATGAATGGAATGAATGAAATCACATATGAAGGTGGTGAGGATCATGACATGACTTGTAACAAAAGCCTTGGTGCGTGGCTGTAAAGCTAACTATTCTGGTGAGAGCTTGTGCTTGTGGCTAGTTTTGGGGACTTTATTCAGTAACCTATACAATGACTATCGCGTAGTTGGAAGAGCTGGATGTCCACAATTCTGGAGGTTTGTGGTGGCCGCCAATAGCCCTTTCGTATGCCATGGACTCTTTGTGTCTATTCCTGCTCACTCACTGCACTCGTTCCTGTCTTGACCTCTCCTGCCGGCAATGGAGTGAACTGCACTGTCCCAAACTTGGAGCACCCACTGCAAATTGATCGCTTAGTGCGCAGAGCACAGCACTTAGCGTCTCGACAGTTCTCCACGCAACCACACTTGCATCGCCACGAGAGCTGTAATTGAAAATCTCCACAATTGCTGCATTCTCGTTCAGTATTGCTGAGTTTAGTCGTGGCTATATCGAATGCGAAGGCTGGAATATCGCGCAAGGTGTCGTGGAAAACTTGTGACGCAAGTGCGTTCTCAGACTCTATTTCTGCTTGCGCATATTCAATTACGATATCCCTTAGTCTCCAGTCGCCATCATGGGTGTGTTCGTAGATCAATGAGATTAGCTCCTGCATCTGCCTTGCGAAGTCATCATCTCCAGACAAAACTGTTCTGATATTCTCGGCCTTTTGCGTATTCTGCGGGACACGTTCGTCATAAAAAGCTTGGTAGAAGGTGCTTCTTGCTAAAACTCTCAGAGCTTCGATATCGTAATAGCATGCAAGACAATACATGTAAATCGCAAGCTTGGCATCAAGGAACCAGCTTTCGATCGCATCCTTGTAATCGTCACAGATGCCCCTGAATTGTACCGATGTCGCAGCGTCTTCGAAGTTTTGACAGTCGTCGGAACCGGTGTAGAGGAAGAGTAATAATCTTGCCACGAGACAGGCCTTCGTTTCATGTAGGACTATTCGGTTCTCTTTCGTCTCCTGCGCTCAACATATTAGTGACGGTGCTTCATTTCAATGGTTGTGCAGTAATCACGCACTTTCCAATCATTTGCGAATAGTCGCTCAAACCATCCTGAAGCGCCTCCAAGCACGATTTTATGGACTTTGAAGACATGTCCGCTGCACTCAATGTCGAAGTCGGAGTGTTTACCGTTGTCCAAATAGCTGTAATACATTAGATGGTGCCATCCAGAAGACAGAAGACATGCGCACCGCACGAAATTTCCGGGGTAGCTGACAGAATGATGAACATCAGCCATATCATCCACCAGGGCGCACTCCGTGATACGAAATGGGAGTACAGAAGTGGCGGTAATGCAGTAGAGTGAGACAAGTGATGACTTGAATTTATGCACACTGGGAAAGCAGTTAACTGACGCAGGGTGTAGAGTGCTGCAGGGCGCTAGTGAAAGTGTTGCGCTGGCTCAGTGATGTTTTCACAAGTCGACCGTTTGGTAATAGAAGTATCACGAACCTTCAACCTGACCTTGGTCTCCTCTCAGTCCATATCAAATTCTGTCACTTCATGCTCTGATATATATAGAGATGGATCGAGTCTGAAATGTAATTCGATCAACATAATCACAATTCCTGACAAGTGAGCCACTGTAGGGCTCGACTCCCAATAGTTCTGTCATGGTTGAAAGAGACTCTCGGTATGTTTACTGGTTCATCTGTGAATTTAGTATTGTGTGGTTGTCAAACAATAGATCTTGAGGCCTTGGCTGTATAGGACTACCGTTGATACAACCGAGCATGACTGGCTGTCAAAGGCATAGCAATAAGCTTCTTCTTGGATAGAAGGTAGAGTAATAAACGAAATCGAGCAGAAAACCGTGGCAGAACATCAGGATCTGTTCGTGGTGTGGGCTTTCAGCACACGGGAATCATTCAATCAAGTTCCCCAAGTAACAGACCAGTCGGTGTCTTCAAGGACGTGAATCTTGAGTGTGAGGACCAAGCCGAACAGCGGGTGGTCATGAGTCGGAAAGCTTCTGAGGTGTAAGCGAATCTTGAGCTGCGAAGATGCTTTCCGCTGTGCATGGACAAATTAGAGGCATTTTGAGTACATGCTGCAAGCGGAAAGGACGTTGGCGGCTTCCACGTGGCACTAAACCTTTTCCAACCTTATCGATAAGGACAGCATGAAGTCGTAACATTTCCGCAACACCAGCGACGACTTCGAGAGCAACACTCTTTCCTGTTCCATGAGCAACGCGCACAGCTTGACATTGTGTGCTTTGAGCAGCGCAGGTAACTTCTGATTGCTCATCGATCTCCCGTACTCGAGAAATGGCCTTCTCCGCACACTGAAGTTCTATCCCAACAATTGAAGGGCTTGTGCACCATGGCCCAGGGGTTGCTCACGCTGCTGAGCCTTTGCGTGGTTATGGCTGCAGCGTCCTTCCTTGCAGGAATCCTTCCACTAGCCCTCAATCTCTCCTCGTCACGCCTGCGACTGATATCGACGGTCGGCATGGGGGTGCTTGTAGGAACATCGCTGATCGTGATCATTCCTGAAGGAGTTGACACTTTGTATAACTCGGGTAGTGCTCATGCGCACCACAAAAGGGACTTGTTGAACGTGCACCACGATGTTGTGTGGTCGCATGTGAGCACAGGATTTGACACTGCGCACCGACTTGAGCCTCGCGAACTTGGCGATCCAGTCAACCAATTTGACACTCCGGGCCCAGTGATACCAGACTCATCGATGTTTCCTCCTCCGAAAACACCTACTGAGCCTGGCGTTGTGGGGATTATGACTGAAGACGACGCAGGAAAAGACAAGTCGGAGGATAGCGAAGAGAAAGAGGCACATCACGCATGGATTGGTATAGCTTTGATTGCTGGTTTCATACTCATGTTCCTGATTGACAAACTCCCTCAACACACTGCAAGCAACAAATCACGAGCTCAAACACATCACATCGCACTCAACAACCTCGGTCGCCGTTTCAACCTCACCACGCTGGACAGGGAAGAAGAGGCAGAGGCATTCATCGACTCAACACAACCTCAAGCAGACTCGCCTAATCGCAGTTCTGCAACAACGATTGGCTTAGTCATCCATGCCGCAGCTGATGGCATAGCACTTGGTGCATCCTCATCTACGTCAAACACTGGATTAAGTTTCATCATATTCTTCGCCATCATGGTCCATAAGGCGCCAGCTGCGTTTGGCCTCACGTCTATCCTTCTGAAACAAGGACTGTCGAAACGAATGGCTCGGGCTCATCTGCTCATTTTCAGTTTGGCAGCTCCAGCGGGCGCATTCTTGACATGGATGCTGGTACGCTCTCTAGGAGGAACATCGACGACTTCACCACAAAACTCTCAATGGTGGACAGGGATGCTACTGCTTTTCTCTGCAGGCACCTTTCTCTACGTTGCCATGCACGCAATGCAGGAGATCACCTCGACCAAGAACGCAGAAGCACCCATGAATGGCAGTGCGAACGGAAGCATTGAAGCAAGAGACACTTCGGTACAAGAAGAACCCCCGTCGATACGAGACTTGGGTGCTGCCGTCTTTGGCATGATTCTGCCGCTGTTCTTACAGGTTGGACATGCACAATGATAGTGACGTGTCAACAATGAGACTTCGCTTTCAACCTACTCCTTTTACCTTCGTTTCAGTTATGTTTCTTTCAGTTTACCTGACCATCTGATCAAGGTTTCATAAACCTTCCTCATGCTCGAAGTCGGAAAACGTCTGATCCAATTTACACAGGCTTAGCACCACCGCTTGAATCTGTCTTGGTGGACCATCAATGACTTTACGCATCTGTTCCCCGAGTGCCTATCTTTGCACTGTACTGAATCAGCTATCTCGTTTACTAACGCGAACTCATTAATAACAGGTCTAGCAGTATCATGCATCTCGACACTCATCACCTCAATCAAAGAAAACCAGGTCAACAAACCATCGAATTGACTGGTCTTGGTACGGTTGTCACGCTATTACACAATGTTTAAAATGCATAACCTTTCATGACCTGCGACGTACCTTTCGCATATACACAGTAGATACCATTTCTTGAATTACATTACGGTCTTCGACCCCTGTTTATTCATATTCAACCAAGCAACCAGCAAGTGCCGAACCTACCTACTTGTTGGCCAAACAATCGATCATTCTACCGATCATGAAGCCAATCCTCCGAACCCGTTTTGTCTTCACCCTCTTAGCATCCACAGCCACCCTCGCCATTGCAGACCCCACCATTGAACTCTGCGGCTGGACCGACCATACAGGCCAATGCCAAATCACGACCCCCGAGCTCGGCCCCGGCAGCCCCTTCTGCACACCATACATGATCCCAAACGCGAGGAACAATGCAAATGACGAAAGCAGCCTCCTCGCGAAATCACTGATCGTAAGTCCTTACATCCGGTGTTAACCACTTCCCCTTTCCACATCCTCTGTGCGTCCAACGCCCTCTTTATCATGAGCATCACCACACCCACCACACTAACGCCAAATACAATACAGATCGACGAGTCCCTAACATGCCACCTCTTCGCCAGTCACGACTGCACCACAAGCCCGGACTGGCCCGACACAGGCGCAGACGCAGAAACGTGGCTGACCGGCGCAATTCCGGAGTGGGAGTACGACTGGACGCCATCGGGGTTCGCGTGTAAAGTGTGGATGAACGAGGTGGTTGATGTGCTGTCGCTGTCTTCGTGGTTGAGTTGAGAGAGGTTGATTTGGTTTGAGTTTTATATGGTACGAATGGTGGTAGAGTGTACATGATGGACTATGTTGGATCTTGGTATCAGCGTTTCAGCTGTCTAGACATTCATTTTGCTCAACAGCGTTCGTTTCATACATAGAACCATCGACAGAACCTTACCGCCAATTTTACCCCTTTCTATAAAAACGGTGTATCTGCACATGTGCATCAACTACCCGTCCCGTCACCCTGCTTCACTGAGCTGTCTTTTAAAAAACCACGACACGGGAGTCTTTTCCATTCCATTCGAGGGGGTTGAGGGGCATTCAGACTTCAGGCCTACACATGCTCGCCTTTACCTCACTGTCTCGCTCATCATTATTTCCATCGTTATCAGTGCCACGACGTTCGTGTCCTGATGTGCGGAGAGACCAGGCTATGAGTTTGAGCATATAATCTAAGCTCTCGTAAACTTCAGCACGGATAAAGTCTCAGTGGATCACACGAGGTTGGTGGCGTGCCGGGTGGATAGATTAAATCCCTCCTATGCGCATCACCTTCCATAAAATCAGCGTCAATGGTACAATGCTTGGTTGTAAGAATAAAACTTTTATTTTGGTATCTATATCAACAAGAATCTTAAACGCCTAAAAGCCCGATCTTTACTCATCAGCTCTTTCAGCCCTGCTCAACAACTCCCTCGAACCACCCTTTCAAAACTCTACTCAACACCCCAGGCAGATCCCGCACCTCTCTAACAACAACATAATATTGAAACGGGAAGTTCTCCAGGTACCTCCTCGTCTTGACCACCATCCCATCATCGTCTTTGTTATCATTCTTCGCCTCATTCTTTTCGAATGTAACCTCCTTCAGATCAACTATACTTTCTTCACCACTGTCAACGATGACGAAGACGGACATGATCTTTTCTTCTCGGGCTTTGCGTACAAGCCGGCGGATGGAGTCGTCGGCGTCAGAACCGATGTGGCCGTCTGAGATGATGATCTGGAGTTGCCAGAGATCTGCTGCTTCGCGGGCTGATGATTTGAGGCGTGCGTCGTTGAAGATCTTGATTGATTCGGTTAGAAGAGCTTTAACGTTTGTGCCAGTTTGATTGAATGTGAAGTTTGAGAATGTCGTTGGGCCGGATTGGTTTGGCGAGAATGGCTGTGCGAAAGGATGGGCGATCTTGACTGCGTGATTTGATGCGTTGTTGGCAAGGTGGTCGGAATTGCCCGAGTAGTTGGATCCGAAGGCAATAATGCTGAGCTCGCCGACTTCGAGCATGCTTAGACTGCGGCTGAGCATGCACAGTGTTTCGAGCGCAAGAATATCAGCGCCTGACTCGGCCATGGATTTGGAGTCATCGACTGCCAGCATGACTTGGTAGTTTCGCTTTGAGGGCACGCTGCGTCTCATCCATATCTTGTCACGTTTGTAACCGGAAGCGATGTAAGGGATAATTCGACGGATGTTCAATCGTTTGCCGGTGCGGAAGTCACCTCGAAGTTTTGTTGCCGTTGTTGGCTGCAGAATAAGTCGCAGCTGTTCAGTCAGCATCAGAGAGAGTGCTTGTGTCCGGGTTGAAGAGAGTGACCACAACTGCTGGGCATCAGCCATCGAGGTCATAGTGCTTGGCATGACCGGCGGAACGGGCTGTTCAGTCTCAGCTACAAGTGGCGGTTCGAAGTCCTCGTCAACCTGCATCATTTCCTCATCGAGTTTCCGCTCTCTTTGTGTCCGCTCCCGAGAAATGTCAGGTACAATAGCACCACGAGTATTCTGCTCCGTGCTATTCTCTTGCTCATCCTGAAGCCGTTTAAATTTGTCTGGTAATGCTTCTTGCTCAGCGTCTTGCATGTCCCTCATTTCATCGTCTGGCATCGGAAGGTCATCCTCGTCTGCTGTACCTGACTGCTCGATTGCCTTGCCCTGGTCAAGCTTCTGAGCAACTTCATTATTGGCTGTTCCAAGCGCTTGTGCTTGTCCTTCCTCCTCATCCTTATTGAGGTGCTCGAAATCAGCATCAGCCATATCAATATCTTGATCAATCTCAGTGTGTTGACGATCCTCGGATGCTGAGAAGATCTCACGCCTTTGATGATATCGCTCAAGAACGTCAGCTAGCTTCTTGAGAGCGTCATTCGACTTCGCCGTCTGTTCCTCGTTACGGCCAATGCCCTGCTCTGTGGCACCTTCACCTGTCGTGCCTTCTTCTTGGGAATTCAATTGCTGGCTACCTCTAGGCTTTGACTTCTGTTCCACGCTTTCCACATCGTTCTGACCTTCTGGTGCAACCTCATCCATCTGCTCGTCGACCTCGTTCTGATTCGTGTTTGCAACACCAAATGTACCGTTCTCTTGATCCTGTACATCGAAAACTGTATCATCTTGTCGGGTTTCTCGCGGATCGTCTTCTGCTTCTTCACCACGTTCCGCCTCTTGATCCTCGACCAACTCGTCGCCTTCAGTAACGCCGTTTGTTTGGTCTTCATCTTCACCATCAATCGCATCGTCTTCGGGTGCTTCATCTCGGGCAACTTTATCCTCATCTGGCAGATCTGCAGAATGCTTGTCGTCAGCTTCACTAGCTTCCTCAATATCAGACATCTGGTCCATGTCCAGATCAGACATATCGTCTTCTTTCCCCTCTTCCCCGTTCAATTGCATCTCTTCCGGCAAATCCAATGCTTGCTCTTCCTGCAAATGCGGGTCAATATTCTCGGCTTCGGCCTTCTGATTAGCATCAACATCTTCCTTCTCAATATCCTCGTTCTCATCAGCATTGTCATCACCTTCGATGTCATCTGGCTGTTCTTGCTCAGCACTGTCCTGCTTTGCTGCCTGGTCGTCAGTCTTTGGACCTTCGGCTTTCTGGCTTTTCATTTCCTTCTGCTCCTGCTCCGTCTCTTTTTGCATATCATCCCACAATTTCTCATCGACAGCCGAAGGGTCGAGATCGTCCACAGACCCAGTCTCTTCCTCCATGTCTTGTCCTTCTTCATCAGAGGCCTGGCTGGCAGCATCTTCACTATCGCTTGCGTTTTCGTCTTCACTGCCCATCTCTCCTTCCAAGTCGTCGACACCCATGTCCACAGCATCTTTCGACTTTTCTAGCTCGTCTTTGCCGCCTTCGCGCTCATTCGCAGTCTGCGCTAGATCTGTTAGGTCTTCATCATCGCCAACATCTTTGCTTATGTCCTCAGCTGCATCGCCCTCTCCTAGACCAGTACCTTGCTCGACCTTGCCACTTTGCTCTTGGTCTGCAGCAGATTCGGAAGGACTGCAAAAGCCTTCTCGAGCTAGAGTTGTGAACGACTTGCTTAGGAAACTGGCAAGTCGGCATGTCTCAATATGCGTATGCAACATTCGGTCATAAAGATTTTGATAGATCATTGCAAATTGTTGGGCGATAGGTGTCATGACAAGGACGATGGAAATCCCGAGGCTGAATTGCGCGGTATCGAGGCGATGTAGACTCTCGAGTATCTCACCAAGTGTGGAGGCCAACACATCGATTTGTGCCGTCGAAAGAGCTTGCGAAAATGTTTTCGTGATCCGGGCAAGCCAGCCTTGATCGCCGGTCGTGGTAGGCGTGCCCCTGAGTGGCTCAATCATACGCTGGAGTGCCACGAACATGGAGTTGAGAAGATTTTGGGTATGCTTGTCGAGTACAATAATATCAGTGTCGTGATATCCATTTGCCTGTTTGGCTGGGACTGGCTCAGCCTCGATGACCTGGCGTAGTTGTCCCACCAAGTGGTCGATCTGCGGGTTTTGAGTTTGCCACATCCGAGCATCTTCAACCAGACGGGTAAGAGTATGGACCAAGTTCTCATGATTGGCTTGCATTACATCCGTCTTCAACCCCTGCGGCAGATTCGATGAGGAGCGCGCGATGATATCTCTCAATCCTGAGCTGTATGCTCTCATTTCTGCAACCACATGCATCACCTCCATATCGGCATGCTGACCTTGGAATTCAGCAATATCAGCAAACACATCCAGCATGTTAGATGCCCATGATGCTACGTAGTGAGTGGACCTATCGTTGGTAACCCATGTTTCAGAAGAGACGTCCAGGGTTTTGTGAGACAATTGTAGATTACCTAACAGTTGTACCTGATTCTGGAACTTCCGCATTGCATCCTGTGTGAGACCGATCTGGTTTCGTTGCTTAATGACAAGGCTGAGAAACCCCTCAAGATATCCGAGACCGCGTCTCACCTCGCCATCGGTCAACTCTTCTGAATGCTCGAAAGCTGCTTGACGAGCTAGGGGTAATGCATCCAGGAGTTCGTGGAACACATCACATGCGATGGTCGAGTTGAGCCTCTCCATAGGATCCAATGATGGTACTCGTGCAAGGACATACGCGGTTGAGCTCTGAGCTGCAAG
This sequence comes from Neophaeococcomyces aloes, assembly GCA_022813445.1. NCBI lineage: Eukaryota > Fungi > Ascomycota > Eurotiomycetes > Chaetothyriales > Neophaeococcomyces > Neophaeococcomyces aloes. Next base: position 32,874 of record JAKLMK010000102.1, read on the forward strand.
CTCATCTGTGCCAAGGTTGCGGCGTATACCCATCTGAGCAACGTCTTTTAAGGTTTCAGCCAAGAGTCTTCTCTTTCGCTGCTTCAGGTCACGAACGAGGCTAGCATTTTCGTCGGTCGATAATGAGGGTGTGGCTTTGCGTAGCTCTTTCATTGAATCGTCAAGTTCATTGACGTAGTCGCGCAATTCTGCAGATGCTGAGGAATTCGACATCGTTGTACGGTAAGCATGCTGCATCGTTCTGACAGCACCGACCGGGTTTCTGAGGCGATCGGGTCGGGAGCCCCAGTCCTCGAAAGCAGCAGCGTAGCTTGATAGGTGTTTTGCTACCTCAGGAAGTTGGATATCTGGCATGAGCAGTGTAATAGCATGCTCGGAACCATTATCTGTCATTGCTACAGCCTTGAAATTTGTGACTGGTTGTGCAAGCAGTGTGCGATATTTCTTCACAATCTTGAACAGTTTATAATGCGACCTTCGTGCACTCTCTCGCAAAGTCGTGATGTTCGTATCCTTCCAGCTTGCAAGTTTGATCTGCTCTGTGATGCTCTTTTCCAACGCCACCCTACCATCTTTCAATGTCTTTGCTATGTGCTCATCGTAACGGGCGTAATGCTTGACAATATTGGCGAGGGTCTGCTGAATCTGAACTAATCGCACTTCCTCTTCGGCAAGCGCGCAGAGTGTGTGACTAAAAACGTGTAATAGGCGCAATCGATGCGAAAACTGTCCAAGCGTGGTAGCCTTCAAGAACTCCTCAAGCGTTTTCGTTAGATCCTGACAGTACTTCGCAATATCCTCAGATTGCTCGGCCACAAGGACTGAGTTGTAAACAACAACTTCATACGCGATGAAATACCATGCATCTGCTTCGTCTTTCTGCTTCTCGTCTTCGACGTCGAGGAGGCTTGACCATGATCCAAGCTCCAATCTACGCCAGGCGATGACTAGAGATGTGATAAGATCCATGATGTTCGTAACTGACCACTCCTTGCTAGCCACAGCTTGCCACTGTGCGACAACCTCAAGAAACTTCTCAGTTTTCGTGAGTACCTTGGTCAACGGGTCGTTCAATCTTAAATCCATAAGCTGAGCACAGTATGTGAGCACGTCGGCAGGGATGGCATGCTCTGGCCATCGAGCAGCAATTTCTTTGAACCTCACTTGAGTCAATTTTACAATACCAAAGAGTTTGTAAAGTTCAACAGTGCTACTGTCTGTGTAGATATTGAATGATGACTTTTGCGTGTTTTCGTCAAACGTTTGCAGCTTGTCTTGTATTTGTAGCAGCACACTGGGCATATACGCTGGTTTGAGAGAGTCGTCGTGCTTCCGGTAGTCAAGATCGGGGATTCCGAAGCGTTGGAGGTATTGTCGAAGGACGACTTTGGAATCGTGATTCTCGAACAGACCACGATGCATATGTGCTAGTCCACCAGCGCTGTTCTGGACTTTGGATCGATGATGTATGGCAGTTTCGTCTTCAGGCTTAAACTCTTCGTCATCGGCATAAACCGGGAACAGGGCTCTAACATTGCGCTCGTCTGCTTCGTCACCTTCCTCGTGACCACGGTAGGCGTAGTACTTCGATTGGGCCTCCGCATCAGCTTGGTCGCTATTCAACTGCTTTTTCCATCGAACGTAAAACTGGTCGATGACAAGAACAATTTTCGTGAGAAGCCCAGCGCGGCTTATACCAACAGGTCGTTCCACTAGTACACACAACTTCAGTGATTCGAGGAGCCTCCACATTTGTGGAAGCCGCATGCGAGAAAGTGACTCAAAGTCTACCTCGAAATATTTGCGTACATTGAACCACGGCATGGGAGAGCAATGCGGCGCTAGCGTGGAAGGACGCTCCATATCATGCACGAGTATCCTTACCGCTAATGATAGGGATTGTAAGAGACCTCTTACAGGAACGACCAGATCATCGTACGCCCGATGGACTTCCGATAGTCTTTGAACACAGACATCAATACTGCTTATCAGTTGACTACCCTTGTGTTTGCATTTGGGATCCCTCGTGGCTGTCCCGGCGACAAATTCAGTCATAATGTCAGACATCACCACCGATCGCAGTATGTTTGTGTAATGTGCTTGCAGTACACCCATTTGTGAAGGTGCGGGGCGATAGAGAGCAGGTGCTGCAGGCGTCTCACCCAAGTCCTTGAGCTCGCTTTCAAGAGTCCGGATGATAACGCTATCGTTCTGTCCTGTTGTTTGGCGCTGGAAAGCTTTCCAAGCCAATATCCGTGCACCAAGCTCTGTTGTCCTCGCTTCGTGTCGTGATCTGACCAGGGAAGGATAAATTGCTGGGTCGAAGGTCTTGTCAGTCACCAACAGCCTCAAGCATGCTGTAGAGACCAGGAGAAGTGCTCTTCCACAATCGAAATAAGACTCTCTCTCCAGATGAGATAAAGCTGGCATAAAGTATTGCTTCCCGATATCTACTAAATAGCTTGGCCATTTCTTGCCAATGGACAGACACTTGTCGACAAGATACGTAGTGAGGTCTGTATTACCTGTAAACAACGCTTCTATCGTTGGTTCAGCAACGCTCTCATGCGCTGTCAAGACTTGCTTCAGCAGGGATGTGGTACATGTGCGCAAAGCACTCACGGCAGTTGCAGTCACTGTTTGTGGGCCGTTGCAGAAGGTCTGTACGATTTCGAAAAATTCTTCCTGAGCATAATTCAACCTGCCCAGAGGCTGTTCAGACATGTCTTGTAGCTTATTTATGAGCATTTCGGTCGAGAAATCACCTATTGTGACAGCAGGGGTGACTTGGCTGTTACCATCGATTGATGCAACAGCGCTTAGCCTCTCCAAGGTTTCCACTGGACTGCCGATAGCTGCGTTCGAAGGAGAATCCGAAGTCAAAGAGCTGGTACTGAAAAGGATCAACTTTTGAAAATTCCGACCAGTAGTCCCTACACCTTGTAAGCGGCACCTTGCAAGAATGCTATCGAAGATTAGAGCGAAGTGACCCTGTACATCAGTGTCGGAGAGCCTCTGTTCAGCCAATTCGTCGATAGCAGTATTCAGGATTTGAATTTGGGCCATAGCGTCGTTACGTAAAACGACTGCAGAGTGTGCTTCAAGCAATCTCAGCCGTACATCAGCGAGCTCTGTTCTTGGATGAGGCAATATCTTGCTCAAGACAGTGAATCTGTTTATCAACTGTTCCATCATAATTCGAGCTCGGACTTCTTCAGCAGTTTCGGAACATCTGCCCTTCCATGTTGGCCACATTTTCTGCAGACCATACCCAGCTTTCAAAACATAAGAAGACTCAAGCCATTGTAGCACATCATGGGAGAATCTTTCAGTAAGATCCGGTTGCACGAGCTCGAGTTCTTGACGCGTATTCAAAGCAATCTGTACATAGGCTCGGAGCTGCTCCTCTGGAATGATTCTCTGGTCGAAAAAAGACGTCATATCAAGAAGTAACATGATGATGTCTCGAACTGTAGAATATGTGCTTGAAGAGAGCAAGGTCCTAGGAAGGCGAAAGAGGTCGAAGCAAAACCCTGCAAATGTCTTAACAAATTCGAATCCTCGAACGAGTTGTGCTTCGTTGCGACGAAGCCTGCTTTGAACAACGGGCATTGATCTTTGCAATACTGACAGTGACTCGATAGGAATATTGTCGGTTCGCAAAGGCAGGCTGTCTATGTGGTGTTGGCAACGAACCAGAGCAGTGAACAAGAACTGGAATTGTGTACGAATCACAGCACTCCTAATAGCATCTGATGTCAATGATGTGCGCAAACGCGGTTCGTTCACAAGCAGAACATAAGGTTGGCATTGATCATCCAGTTGTGGTCGTGAGCCTGTTGCAGTAGAATCAGACCTATCAAGGACACTGAGCCTCATTTCGTTGAGCTGGTCAGAGCTTTTGTATAAACTGCCCTCTTCATGCACAAGCTGCTGGATCTCAACGGTGTGCGATGCAAAAATTTGGCTTTGATTGATCGCCAAGTCTTGAGGCGTCAGTTGCGATAACCAAGGCTCAATCTCTTGCCTGACAAACGGCGTTGAACCCAACGTGGTCGAGTGGCAAGCCCTCATCCTGGAAATGCTTGACGCAGTAGGATAAGCAGGCAAAGACGCGTTTTCATATCCGGAAAGACCCTGATCAAGGAAGATCTCCAATGACCTATTCCTCATAGCTCTCGATAGCTCGCCAAACTTCGGATCCATAGTAAGTATGATCCGGAAATCTGGATGCGGACGTAATATTCTTGCCTCGCCGTCGACACCGTGTTGTTCGCTGACAATAAGGCAGCCGTTTGGCTCAAGCAACGAGTTCAACCGGTCGAGAACAGAAGGGTTACACAAGTTCGCATTGTCAAGGACAATCCACGACCCTGATGATAAAGCATCAATGAGAACTCCGTCATTCCATACGAAGCGCGAGGAATCCATGGCCACTACATCCTCTAGTGCTTGTAGCTTGTCTAAAAGGCCTTGCAGGCCATATATTTGACCCCTCATCGGTGTCAAGTGCGTGATCAACCCAGGTAGATTGAGCTTCAGAGATTCAACGTGATCCAAGATAGCAACCAAGACATCGAGACTAATTCCATGGCCATATTGAAGACATTGAGCAACAGCTGCCAAGAGCAAGTCTTTGAGCTGTTGTGTTACACGTCCGAGCTCTCTTTGAATGTCATATTGCTCGTATCCACCAATCAGGTCTGCCGTGTCAATGTCTGTGTTCATCGAGAGCTCAACCAATCTGGCTCCTGACAATGCAGCAAGAGACCGAAGCAGCGTCGTCTTTCCACTTCCCGAGGCGCCAGCTAGAATGATTGGCCAACCATGTGTGAGTCCAGTGATTGCCGATCTGGCATATCGCAAGTGGGTGGTTGTAAGAGGAAGATGTTGACACACTGGCTGCTGAACAGGATCTCGCGGCATCAAAGATGTACCAACCTGTAGTTCAGTCGGCGAAAGATGATGATATAGGTTGCTTTCTTCGCCAGAGCCTAGAAAGAATTGCGACACCCCAATAGCTTGTGTCCTTGCTCCCTGACCTCGAAAACGCTGGGCAACCACAGTGTCAAAATGTTCCTCGGGCTCAAGAGTTTTGTATTGTTCGCACAAGCTAAGCCATCTGCCCAAGTCGCGGAGATTGAGCTCCCACGGGCCGCCATCAGCAAACTCGTGTCGGTGTAATGCCAAAGACTGACACTGATCAATGGTTTCGACCACCTTCCTGATACGATCTTCCCCTAGGGACGGAAACTTGAGCTTGCATATTTGGACAAGGTCTTCTTCCTGGAACGGATCGGCGTAGACTACAGTGAAGCGGTTAACGAAAGACGCAGGCAAGCCCTTTCGACCACCACCCTGATGGTGAGGATTCTGGGTCGCAAACAGCATAAAACCAGGATGACAGGAGAAAGTTTTGTCGAGCTCGGCTATGTATACCTCCTTTCTGTGGTCGAGACAAGCATTGAGACCTTCAAGCACAGACTGAGAGGCAAGATTCATCTCATCCAGCAAAACCCAGCCACCTGCCTGCATAGCCTTCAGTAATGGCCCGTCGCGCCAGGTGAACTGGCCGAGCTTCTCATTCTCGGCCGGTGCGTCAGCACCGAATAGGTCCATCAGATCAGTTTGGTCTGATAAGTTGATCCGTGTCAGCGCTCTGCCACATATTCTAGCCAATGATGAAACAATAGCTGTCTTTCCCACCCCTGGATTGCCTTCAAGCAAGAGAGGTCTAGTTGTCTGCAATGCCCGGACAATTCGCATTGTATTTTTCAAGGTCGTTGGTGCGTCGAGCACTAGCTCATCCTCACTAGCAGCAGCTTCTGATCTCTGGATGAAGAATGCTCCAATGTGTACACAAGACTCGTCCATCTCCAGAGCAGGGTGATCGTCATAAATAGTGTCTGCTTCCACATTCAACAGTTCACTCAGTTTTGCCAAACATTTCTTACGATCAACTTGAATATCTCCAATCGTAGCTGATACCATTCCCGCAGGATTCGCTCCAAGCGAATCGATGTAAGTCATCGCCGCGCCGTGTATCAAAGCAGTTTCGATACCCATTGCTGCATGTCGAACCACAAAGTCAGCCCAATTTAGTAGCGTCCGCAGTGGTATCGTCGCCGTGTTTGAGGCTTGTATGTCCAATCTGAAAAATTGCGCAAATTTGAGCATCTTATCAGCAGTTCCCGAGTCGAGGCCATTGAGTCTCATTTCTACTATGGGCAACACGTCGTCTATGTCAGATAGGGGAGGAACCCATATCTCAGTCAGTCGATTTCGCAAAGCAGCTGACAATTCTCGTTTCCCATAATCGCCACCCGGATTCATCGTTGCAAGAAATTGGAAACCCGGTGCTGCCACCACAAAGTTGTCCTCAGCACCCTTCTCCGCCAGCAGTATAGTGCGCGCTGGCTCGAGAAGGCTGTTCATCCGTTCAAGAACGGAGTCATCTGCGAGGGAGATTTCATCAAGAAGAAAATGTGATCCATCCTTCATAGCACGGACAAGACTGCCGTCGTTCCACATGAAAAGGGACTGGTATGCTGTAATACTACTGTTGACTTTGTCGACGGTCTGCTTATCGAAGATAGATGTATCCATGTTCTTGAATTGGCTGATGAGCTCATCAATACCAACGCTCTCGTTCGAACGCATCGTGGTATACGGCTCACCCAACGACTGCAAATCTCGTACGAGGACTTCAGTAAGCTCGGATTTATGGCGCACTGGTCGTTGTGATCCGATTAAGTCACCAGTTTCAGTATTTGAATGAGCGTTGTAGATGTTGAGGTGTCTCCCAAAAGCGTGAGCAATAGTCTGGCACACCTGAGTTTTGCCGCAACCAGTCTCGCCAACTAGCAGAACTGGCTCGTTGTTCTTCAGAGCATTTGACACAAGCACGAATAACCTTCTCATGGCTTGAGTCCAGGTAATGCTTGAAGTTGAGATTACCGAGGGTGGCAGCTGTTGTAGACTATAAAGCTGACGCTCATCAATTTTGACCTTCAGTGTCTCCTCGATTGTTGATTTTACGACCGCTTTCTCTGCTAAGTCTCTCACACGTTCAGCTAAGAGCATGTACCCATGATATGCAAGCTGCTCTCTGTCATCGACCGGTCTAGAGGCCCATCTGAACAGATCGCGTAAAGTTGCAAAACTATTGCGTTGCTCAAACAGTCGGGATGATTGTCGTTGCAAAGACAACTTCTTGTATACTTCGACAATCTGCCGGCAGAATGAGGGAGCAATGCGCGCCCTCTCCTTCAGAATGACTTCGAGCTCATCTTCTGGTATGTCATCGATGTGGATTTCGAGAAACCGATTGCGAAATGCTCGAGACATTCGCTTCCGACCTCCGTATAGACCAGCAGGATTTTGTGTTGCGAAAAGCATGAAATTTGGATGAGGACGTACAATCTCTTGAGACTCTGGAATAAGGAGCTCGCGATTATCGTCTAGGAGTCGGTTGAGAGCTTCGAGCACATCGCTTGGTGCCAAATTCAGCTCGTCGAGAACAATCCAATATCCTTTTCGCAGTGCTTCGACAAGAACACCCTCTCGGTACTCAAGCTTGCCGTCAACACCAGATGCATAGCTCCCAAGGTATTCCTGCAAATCGGTATGCTCATGGTTGTTGATTCGTACGAATTTATTGCCTGAGTACTTGGCCAAGAACTCGACCATGCTTGTTTTACCTGCTGATGTGGGTCCTTGCAGCAATATGGGAAAACGTTTCATAGATGCTGCTCGGGCAAGATTGACAAGATTGCGTTGCACAGAGGCGGTCTGGATATACTGGGGTTGGTCGTCTGGCTGTTCGGTTCCTTTCGCAATGAGGTGGTGTTGTAATACAACGTATTGCTTTGAGTCAAACGTCGTCTTTGACCTCTGCAACGATATCGCTTTCTTAGCTGCCGGTGAAGCCAACAGAAATTGCTCGATGGCGGGAAAAGCAAGCTGCTGAGATCTCATGTCGAGAACAGTAAAAAAGCTCATCTGCATACCTTCATGCATAGCTTGCCGGAGGCCATGACTCGAAGCATGTTGCTGCACATATTGTAGGCATCTTGTTAAGGAGCGTAGACTGAAATGAGGTAGATCGCCAGCGCCATCTGTCAACCTATGTTGTGCGCTAAGAGCCTTCATGGCTAAATATGCTTTAGCAAGATCGCTTGCAGCCCTCTTATCATTTTCAAGGGCTGACCCAAGATAGACATGCACAATTTCCGTCAAGTCCGCTAGATCATCGTCACCAGGATGTACGAATATCTCGGTGAAGTATGCTCGAATAGCTGGTGGTAGATCTTTCTTTCCAGTATCAGTAGCAGGATTCATGGCTGCGAATATTCGGAAATTGGGATGTGCCTTTATACGCTCAATATTGCCTGCCTCTGTCAGGAGTAGGTATGGCGAGTCATCCTCGCTGTCATGAAACAAGCTGAGTATGTTGTCAAGGGTTTCAGAAGATGCCAAGTTGATCTCGTCGAGCAAAAGCCATGTTCCGCTTCGCACGGCTTGGACCAGACGGCTCTCAACAAACGTAAAAACCTGGTTTTGCTCGCCTCTCTGAATCTGTACTTTGACCTGGTTGACATTGTTGGCAAATGTTGTCCAACGCTCGCGAAGCAGTTTATACTTGGACTGCTCCAATTTTCTGCGTTTCGCCGCTTGTTTTTGTTCCTGATCTGATTTGACGTCCTTGGGAAGCATCTTCAAGGCCATTTCAATGGCCTCCTCCCAATGTCCAACCAGTCGCGACCATCGCTGCCTGGCAAAAGCTTTAGTAATGGATTGTTGAAACTTTTCGTTCTTGTTCGTCGAGAAGGTGTCTTGGAAAAGGTTATCGAATTCATCAACTAGGGGCACGACGAGAGTGCGGGTCGTGACCGGCTTCAGCCCACCGAGTAGATCTGATGCCTCGCTCTGGTTTGACAAGTTGACAACAGTCAAATCTTGGCCTATAGAGCTTGCGATATGCTGCACCGTCGTTGTCTTGCCCACACCAGTTTCACCAACCAGCAGTAGTGGTTCCTTCGCCACAACGGCAGACACGACTGTCTCCATGTTTTGACGCACGCGACGAGTCAAGGCAAACTTGGAGGTGCTGGAAGTCCTCGTTCCTCCTGAAGTCATCCGCGCTAAAGACGACCGCCCAACTTGCAAAACCTTCTTATCGTGCTGCACGATAGGGTTTGAGTTCTTGACTGCATGGTCGCGGGCTGTTGGGGAGAGATTGATGACTTCGGCAATATCCGCGGTAATCGCGTAGACCAGTTGCGAGTCGTTGAGATGAGAGGCGTAGCAGTCCATACCATCTTTCAGCATATCAATGATAAAGGTTTCTGGAATAACTTTGAGGGACGCAGCATTCTGCCCGGATTCGAGTCGCAAGGACAGACGGCGGCACCATTTTAGTAAGTCTCGAATTGAGGGAAGTCGGGCTTGAGAAGCTTGGAAAGCAGGGTCAGTAGTATATGTACGGATGATACGGGAGTGAGCTGACAGAATACTCTCAAGGAAAGGACTGAGCTTCGGAAAAGAGGCTTGCAGAAGTTCTCTGACTTCGACATCGGAATACTCAGCTATTGGTACTATGCTCCATAATCTCGGATTCGACAGAAATGCGTGACGACCAGTACCTGCTGGATTCGTAAGGTTTGTACATCGAACAGTGCCGACGATTTTGAATCCATCCTTTGGTCTTAGACGTTCTTTACGGCTCGGCAAGAAGAGTTCGTTGTTTTCAATCAGAGGTCTCAGTAATCCAATCACTTCGGTCGGAGCTCGGTCAATGTCTTCGATCAACACCCAGCGTCCTTCCTGTACCGCTTTCGTAAGAACACCAGGCTGCCAGGTGAAAGCATTACCGGATGAGGATGTGGTGTAAATACCTAGTAGACTCTTCGCGTCTGTCTGGTCGTTGAGGTGGAGTGTGACCAGATTTGTGAGCTTGTCGATTTGTCGAGCAATTTCGTGTACGATAGCTGTCTTTCCTGCCCCTGATGGCCCGCTGAGCAAAGTCGGCTTGGAGTTATGCAATGTCATTGCTACAGCTCGTAGATTCGCGATCGCTGTCGAGGTCAAGACAAAGGTCGATCGAGGTGTTGCTACATCGCCACCATCTCCAATCTTAGGTACGAGCACACCCGCGATATCTGCCGTGTCAGAGGAGAGGTCGCTTGGACTGAACTGCTGTGACGAAGGTGTAAGGGGCACTTGAGAAGCTTGAATTTCGAATGTCAGGCTGTCCCTGAGTTTCAACCATCTGCGCTCTTCATGTAACTTGAGAAGTCTTAAGTCCACCTGAGTGTCTTCCCATAAGGCCCATATTTGGCCAGTACCAACATACTTGCGAATCAGATCCTGGTTCAACGCATCAGCAAAATGCATGACCTGACAGAAACATTCAATCGCCAAGAATCGAACAGGAAGAGACTCATGGCTGAACAGAGAACACAGGAAGACAGGCTTAACCAGGTCGGTAAATGTGTCAAGATCATGCGACAAGAGTCGAAAAAGTGCGATCAGGAAGGTCTGAAGGTACGTTTCATCTAGCGGTATTGCGGAAGGTAGACTGGACACGACCTTGTCTATGACACGGCTACCACGAAGGAAACGTTCCACTTTAGGCTTGAGGTAGGTGGCGAAAGGAAGAATTCGTGCAAAGCAAGCCACTGCAACGACCTCCTGTGGTAATATGCCATTTTGCGCAGTTCGCAGCCATCTTTGCGATATCTCAGCTGCTATGGAATGGTATAGTGGTAGGAGAAGGTCTGTGAACCGCTGATCGAAAGAGGCCGCGGTGATCGCCTCGAGGTATGTTGAGCCTCGTGCACTTGAGATGAAATTGACCAACTCGAGAGGAAGACCACGGTTTGCCGCCTCTGTGATGATGGGTTCGTACATTATGAAGAGATTTTAGCTTCTCAACCTCGAGAAACAGCGCATCTCTACAACGCAAAATGTCGAGTGCTCATGGGCGAAGATCTTATGATTCTTGTCAAAAGTTTCGACAAGGCTTTGGCAAACCGTGCAAACTGGGGACACCCTGGTCAGACCGCTGACCAATCGGAGTACGACTTTGTCTTTCATGGTAGACACGAATTCTACTACACAGCTCGAGATCATCACCAGCGCACTCATCATTCTCGAACGTGAGTGCTTGACATCCTTATTCTTGACCGGCATCCATATCAAGTGTCACCATGTCTCTGAAATCTGCGTCGCGACCCTTGACGAGGTTCTGCCAGCTTGCAGCTCGAAAACACACACAACAGCGATCCCTATCCTCACAATGTCTTCGAATCTCGTCGCAACAAGTGAACCAGAGACGGCAGACAAAGAGATGGCAAAGTACAGATGCAGCTGTTACAGCAACATCCGCGAACCCAAAGATTTCCACCATCGTTGATCAGATAAGTCAGCTCACGTTGCTTGAGACTGCAGACCTAGTTGCAAGTTTGAAGGTATGAGCATCATTAATCAATGCGCGGAAGGCATTCAAGAGAACAAGTACTGGTTACACGACTGGTGTGAGAGTGTTCCACAGGGTTCGCAAGATGTATTTCAATGAATGGCAGTGCTTGTTTGTGGCTGCTATCAGGCACGACTACAACCACCAGCATTATTTCAAACCTCATTGACAGCTTTTTTTGCCTTTCCGTATGTTGTGCTTGGCTGACATTGCTCTTTCCGCAGTCACGCCTCAACATTCCCGATATGTCCTTCGCCGCCCCAGCTGCGGCATCACCAGGCGGAGCCGCTGCTGCTCCAGCTGAAGAGCCTGAAGAGGCCGCACCCGCCGCGCAGGAGAAGACATTGTTTACTTTGAAGCTACAATCGTTCGACACCGCTGCCAAGTCGAAGGTTATCAAGGAGGTCAAGAGCATGCTCGGTTTGTCGTTAATCGACAGTAAAAAGTTTGTTGAGAGGTATGAAAATATACCATTGAATGAGACTCTGCCATGGGAGGGTACTAATTATGTTTTATAGTGCGCCGAAATTGCTGAAAGACCAGGTCCCTAAAGAAGAGACGGAGAAGATCATCAAGACATTCAAGGATTTGGGAGCTGTTGTTGTATCTGAATAGAGGAGCATGCAAGCATGCAAGAAGAGCAAGGAATGGTTGTTATTGTTCCTTCTCGTGAGCAGAGATTAAGATTGACTGTACAGTGCACGGAGTGGACATTACTCCTTTGGTTTCATGAACCATGCCTCAACCGTGCCACTCTTAGCAGACTACGCTCACAAAATCATTCTCGATGCCGCCACCTGCAGAGTAACGACTCGATGATCAGTCGGTTTGGAAAACCACGCCGCATCTGTTCAGGCACGATCGACTACTGGCTCTTGTGGATGCGAGTGCCCGCCCGATGTACACATGTTCACCTGTACGTAATAAAGAGAAGAGTCCTGGCAGACATTCAGGTCTTCAGACCGAGGTGATCGCCTCGGTCTGGGCAATCGACCTATGTATTACAATCATACTAAGCATGTAGGACAATACCTCAGAAATACAAATCATAAACTTAACTATCCGAATTGTTGCATAGCACGACAGCCAACAGGTCAATGGGTTTTATTGCCATGAACGCATTTGCCTTGGGAGACCCGAAGCCCATAAACCTGCCACAGGTTGACTGATCACACCTCGTTGCAGCCTCCGAACTTCAGTCTCTACCACCGCATCTTCTTCACTTTGCTTACAATTTTCATGTTCAAACATCCCTACTCGACTTCGACATCCCATCGTACCCTTTGATTCTGCTCTTCATGTCTATTCATTCTCAATCCCCAAGGAGTCTTCACATGAATCTCTGTTCCAATGCATCACCACAGAGAACGAATTTGATCAGCTCGAACGAAGAGCTTGTTCTGTCGCCCTTGTTGAAGTGGCGAAACCACCATCATGAACCGCATTTATCACTCCGTCCTCACGACTCCTTAAGCTCACTGATCAACCTTAGTCAGGTACATGTATATAGTCCTTGTCACTCGCCTTTTCAGCGGCACCATGATTTACCCGGAACCAACGTGCTCAAGGATGTCTTCCAATGCGTCGTTAGTATTTGCGTCCGTTGGGGCCACTCGACGGCTGTTCACGTGGTTATTTATCACACACAGATCAGTTTAGTTTGGGGCCGTACGATAAGTACTATACATGCTAGAAACGCCTCACCATTTTACGACGAACAAGACAGGAGAGGAAGGGATGGGCATAGGTAGGTAGGCACATATGGCTTGAAAGCACCAGCACTAGTTCTGAATGGATGCTCTATCTAGATCCTGGGTGCAAATCCCTGGTATGGTGACTTTCGAGGCCAAAATGAAAATCATCATCCCGCTACCAAGTGGGTAGTCTTCCGCCATCCGATCTGTCTGACCTTGCCGCCCAGTCCAGGTCCCCAAGATCTCACGGCTGAGTCTTTAGACCATCTGATATCCTCAGAGCCATAATTCGCACACACCAGAGTCCTGCTACAGCAGCGGACTGTGTACTGTCACATTTTGCTTCGGTCGGACCACGTCTCATTGATCCGTGCTGCACGAGGGAGACATCAACTAGCATTTGAGGTATTCAAGCACGAGTCATAAACGGCCAAAGAGATGGTCGACAAGAACTAAGGTTCCTGCGTGACCTGATGAAAGCATGGCTGGCCTGCCGAGTGCTGCATTTGTACGTGGAAGCCACTGAACGGATATGCGGCAAGAGAGATGATGTTGGCCCCAAGTTGCTGCAATAGTATTGGCAAATGTCGGCAGGCGACGTGATGCAGGCTCGATGCACAGGGTTGAACGGTCCTCTGAAGCGGTGGAATCATTGCAGAGTCTTCCAACTCGTCTCCGTCTATGGTTATGGTGATTTCGAAATCTTCGTCGCCGAACTATTCTCCCGAGTTGGCAGCTCTTGTTTGATGAGACTATGCACGATTGATCGCGGAAAAGCTCGATCCAGGCGCCGGTGTCGGTGCGTTCGACGTGGTGTCTGGATTTTGTCGCCGCTGCATGCGTTTCCAGGTATCCATAGCTTCCTCATATTCACGCATCTGCTCATGGTATCTCTCCTCCCACAGCGCTCTGTTTTCATTGCTAAGCTTCCGCCATTCTTCGTCTATTCGAGCTTGTACATGTTCTCTAGGATAGTTGTCTGCTTCCAGCTGAGGACGCATGTGCTCACAAAATTGTTCGTACGGTGGCCTGGGTCTAACAGGTTGTGGGATAACTGGGGGACCCCGCGGGTAACCATTGGATTCGGTTTGGGGGTGCGTAACGCTTACAGATCTGGGTTGCGATGGATGTAATGGCTGGCCGGTATGTAGTGGTGATGAATGAGCGTAGCGAGGGTCTTGGATGAACTGCGGTTGTTGTATGGCATATTGTTGTGCAGGGGAACCTGCTGTTATGGGTGTTTGGAAAGATGTCGTGAGAGGAGGTTCTCTCTGCGTGGCAGGAGAGTACGGACCAGCTGGTGCGATTGCTGGCAAGCCTGTTTGGTACATGCTCGGATCGATTGAGTTCTGGTTATTGGTAGTCATGATCGTCTCCCCGCGGTAGTTATTGTTTTGTCTCTTCGTTCGCGTGGGTCTGTCGCTTGGCTGAATATGCTGTCAGCAGGCGGTGGAAGAGTTTGTGATATACAACTCACCTCTGGAATATCTTCGTCGCTGTCCTCAGAACTATCATCGAGCAACGCCTCGCCTTCGGGTCGGAGTCTGGTGCTAATGTGGTCATCATCTTCAGCACTACCATTGACTGCAATGCCCATCTTCTCAAGTTCCTCAGTCTTCCATTTCCTCCCTGGTGTCTCCATGATCTCCTTCAACTGGTTCAGCAGTATGGCACGAAGCAGTCTCATCTTCTGTATTCGCTCCTTCTCTGCGCCAATTCTCTTACGAGTCGTGTCATTGTTAGACTCAATTTCTGCTAGTCTGCGCTTGAGCTGTATGCATTTGTTTCTGTATGCTAGTTCCTGAGAGGGTGCAAGCGGCGGGTTTCTGTGAAGCGGCACCTCAGTGGCTGGGGTAAAGGGTGATGATTTTGCGCCGTCCATCGCGGACGCTGCAGCAGAGCTGCTTCGACTTGTTTTCAGATCTCGGTTCAGAACTCAATTAGGTGTCGACTTCTCGGAAGATGAAACTCTTTCAGACTGGTCTGGATATCTAAGAAGCGAGCGCAAACACTGTTTTGGTGATGGCCAGGGTTGATCGTGTGCGATGGATTTTGGTTTGACTTGGAAAGTTGTGACACTTTGATTGCGGCTGGAATGTGAAGCGCGAGTGGTTCTTTGGTAATAAGGATCATGTAGTCAATGGCCAAGCAAAGTGTCAAACCAAAATTACTCGCTTATTGTGCTCAATACTGTCACGCGTCAAACGCGTACAAGGTGGGAGGAGAAGCGGACATCTTTAGGTATGCTTTAACACGACAACTACAATTCCAAATAGGTATGAATTTGGTTAAAGTCGTAAATGCAGATTTGACCGAAACTCGTTCTTTTCTTGTTCAAGCCTTCTATCATGGGTATCATACTTTTGCATGTGTCATATCTCCTTGAACTCGGTTTTGCGCCAGCAGTACATCATATCAGTATGCATATGCGTGGTCATCGTACACGGTCTTCAGGCCGTACGAAAACTTTTCAGTCTTCGTCCCAATTCGCATTCGGTCCTGGCGGTTTCGGCCCTCCTGCTTGTCTAGCTACGATGATTTGATCAACGCTAAGCACGGTACGAGCAGCGTCTGTAGCCAGCTTAATAGCCCAGCTCTTGCTAACCAGTAAATCCAAGATCTGTTCATCAAGGGCGTCAAGCACGCCGTTGGTCGTTTCAAGATCCACCCCCGTCGTCCAGTATGGTTCTTCTGACTCTGATGTGCCAGTTTCCTCGTCTGAGTCTTCCTCATCTGAAGCCGAGTCTGCGTCGTTTATCTGCTGTCGTGGCTTGACATCGCTCGAAGCTATTCTTCGCTGATGTGCTGTGTACAGTCGAGCAAGAACTTCTGTAGCATCGGACCCACAGCTTTCCGCTAACGTTCTTGGAATAACCTCAAATGCTTCAGCATATTTGCGAATTGCATACTGTGGCAGTCCTGGGGTCTTATCTGCGAACGCCATGATTCTCTCCACAAGTTGCATCTCACTGGCACCGGCACCGGGGACTAACCGTGGATCTTTGGTGACAGCTTTGATGACGTTGACGCCATCATCAATCGCTCGTTCCACATCGTCAAGATGATTTTGTGTTGCGCCTCGAAGGACAATAGTTGCTGTACGCGTGACTGCTGTATCCGATTCCTGTCGAAACACTGTGACTCGATCACCACCAATCTCTGTTGTCTCGACCACGTCAATTTTGCCCATCTCGTCTGGCATGGGAGCACCAAGACGTGCTAGAGGAGTAGCACCACAAACGCGACAGAGCCGTCGAAGTTCGAATTTTGACATTATTTTGATGACGAGAATGTTCATGCGATTGAGGTAGTGTAGGGCCAGTTCACCAACCGTAGACCCTGCCACAACCACTCGCAGCCCTGAATCGTACAACTCCTTTATGGCTGCTTCAAGTTGACTCTCCTCTCCGGTACTGAAGTCAAGCATTTCCTTGGCATTTTTGAGCAGTACTGTACCTTTCGTTTCCGTTTGAGAGGTATCAATAGGACATGAGAAGACACCGACTTTGGCATTCCTCGCCTTCTTGACAATACCATCTGGTTCTCTACCAAAGACCATACCCTTGATAACTCTTGACTGTGTCAGATCACCTCCCATAATCTTGACGACTCGGATATTGTCGACATTGAAATTTGCAGGATTTTTTGGCAGCACGGCTTGTACTGCTTCTGCGATAAGAGGGGCCAAGATATCCTCGGAACCAGATTGTTTCGCGGCCACCACCGTTCTTAGAGCCTTTCCCAATTCTTCTTTCGAATACAGGTCGGCGACTCTGTCCACTTCAAGATCTGGCAAGGTGTAAGCACTAGACCGAACAATTCACCATACCATCCTCACCTTCTAGAGCACCGAGAGCAAAACGTGATGCCATTTCGTAACCTGCGGTAATGTCGCTGGTCTTCAATCCTAGTCGCACCAACTCTTCCGCCTTCTTCAGTAGTTCTCCAGCCAGTACTATGACCATGTTGGTGGCATCTCCCATTTCTGCCTCTTGCTGTTGACTGGCCATGACCAGCAGTTTGGCTGCGGGATGTACCACATCAAGTTCGCGCAGTATAGTTGCAGCGTCTGAGGTTAATATCATTTTCGCTAAGTGATTTATGACGATCTTGTTTCTGCCGTATGGACCTAAGGACGTCTGCACAGTCTGCGCGATAGTTCTGCAGGCATCAATCTGTTGCCAGTGAGTACTTGTACTGGCAGTTTGTTCACAGAGCATACATTTCGGATGACCGCGCCATCTTCAGCGTCGTAACTGTTGTACCCTTGTTTGAACAGGCCAGCCTGAGAAGCTTGTGGGATGGAGAGCGACATTATGCGGCCGAGCTTTCAATGGGGCCGAAGTTGTGGTAAATTGATCAGTATACCAGTTGCGAATAAATTGGGAAGAATATAAATTTCGGCCTGCAAGGCTCCGGCAGGAACGCGGTGCGGAGTTTCAGCAACCAACAATCAACGAAACAATCGCCGTAATCATAGCACATGTACGTCGCTTCATAGCTTTAGGTCTAACTTTGTACTTGATCTGGTCGCTTATGCCGTGCGCGCTTATCATGATAGCATGCCGGCATCGACGACAGATGAGACGCACAATGTGAGCGCAATAAACCTGGCTTCCACAGTGGCCAATGATTCAGACTCCGACCTCGAGCTGTTCGACCACGACCACGGCGACATATCTGCAAGGTGAGAGTCTTTGATGGCTGCCCCAAGCAGTATACTAAGGCTGCTAGGCAGTTACCGACTGCGATTTCTAAAACATGGTCACCGCCCATTGTCGAGCATGCGTCGTCCTCCTCAAGTCGAAGTCCAGACATCACCACTTTGCCTCAGAACAATTCAGGCTCCGGAGCTGATGCATATGAGGGTCTCGAAAAGGATGGCGGATATGTTGATTGGAACATCGAGACTCAAGGCAGGAGAGTCGGTTATGAGAACCTCTCTGCCATTGACTGGATATTTGAATACACTAAAGAACGCCAACGTGTCCGGCGATTACTTGCCAGCGCCAGTGGCCTATCTGGCACAGCCAGACAATTGCTGGATGCAAGTCATGTATGGTTAGTCCTTGTTACTACCGGCTTGTTTGTGGGACTATTGGCTGCCTTCATCAACATAGCTTCCGACTGGTTAGGCGATCTGAAGACTGGCTACTGCAAGGATACTGATGGTGGAAGCCAGTTTTATTTGAGCAAGCAGTTTTGCTGCTGGGGCCATGATGAACTCTCACAATGTCAAGATTGGACGCCTTGGAGGAAGGCGCTACACATCGACAACTTTGGTGGAGCTTACGTCGTTGAGTTCATATTCTTTGTCATCTATGCTACCGTCTTTGCAGCTTGTGCAGCAGTGCTGACCAAGAGCTATTCGACATATGCCAATCACAGCGGCATACCCGAGATCAAGACTATGCTTGGAGGTTATGTGATCAAGGACTTTCTTGGACCGTGGACGCTGATCACGAAATCACTAGGTGTCTGCCTCTCTGTCGGATCAGGCTTATGGTTAGGCAAAGAGGGTCCATTAGTGCACTTGGCGTGCTGCTGTGCGAACCTCGCAATGAAGCCCTTCGATAGTCTGAACACAAATGAGGCGCGCAAGCGGGAAGTCCTATCTGCTGCTGCTGCATCTGGCATATCTGTTGCTTTTGGAGCCCCGATAGGAGGCGTGTTGTTCTCCCTTGAGCAACTTTCGTATTATTTCCCTGACAAAACAATGTGGCAATCTTTCGTTTGTGCAATGATTGCTGCTGTTACCCTACAGGCACTTGACACGCTTCACACTGGCAAGATTGTGCTCTACCAGGTCCGATACACTACTGGCTGGCATGGATTTGAACTGTTCCCTTTTGCAATCCTCGGAGTCATCGGAGGTCTTTTCGGAGGGCTATTCGTCAAATTGAACATGTTTGTGGCAAGGTTACGACGTTCAGATATGTATATTCTTCGCAAACGACCAGTTCTGGAGGTCGTTATTGCGGCTTTTATCGTCGCCCTAATCAACTTTCCGAACATATTCATGAGAGCTCAGTTGTCGGAGCTAGTTTACTACCTCTTCGCTGAATGTTCCACGATAGGAAACAATGACATCTTCGGACTGTGCAAGGCTACACTCGCCGGCTCGCTCTCGATGGTGTCTCTTCTTCTGACAGCAGCTGGTCTGGGCACAATCTTGGCAGCTATTACCTTTGGCCTACCAGTACCCGCCGGCATCATTCTGCCTTCTCTTGCCATCGGAGCCCTATATGGGCGAGCTTTGGGTGTTATAGTCGAGCTCATTCACAAGCATCACCCGACTTCAATCGTTTTCGCTGCTTGCGAAGCTGATGTTCCTTGCATCACACCAGGGACGTATGCCATCGTGGGTGCAGCCTCTGCTCTAGCCGGCACAACAAGATTGACAGTGTCGATTGTCGTCATTATGTTTGAGTTAACAGGAGCGCTAACATACGTTCTACCCATTATGATCGCAGTAATGTTAGCAAAATGGATTGGTGATGTCTTCGGCCCCAGCAGTATATACGATTCATGGATTCAGCTCAACGAGTATCCGCACGTTGACAACAAAAGTGACGCTGCAGCGCCGCAAGTCCCTGTAACTAACATAATGACGAAGGTGGAAGAGATAACATACATTGACGCAACCCGCTTGCACTCTGTCGAAGATCTCCGCAATCTATTACGAACAACCTCGTTTCGCGGCTTTCCGGTCCTCCGACTACAAGGGCGTGCGACATCGGAATGCTCTGTACCCTCCGAACAGAAGCATGCGGCGAACGTCCTACTAGGGTACATCTCACGTGTTGACTTATCGTATGCACTGGACCATGCCAACAAGGTCGGTGGCGTGTCCGGTGCCTCGCCGTCTGCGAGGATGAGGTGTTACTTCATGCATCCAAACGCTGACAATCCAGCTCCCAGCATTGACTTGAGGCCGTGGATGGACCAGACGCCAATCACGTTGCATGCAGACTCGAGTCTTCAATTAGCCGTATCGATGTTTCAAAAAGTTGGCCTGCGCTATCTCCTTCTCGTTGATCGAGGCAGCATGAAAGGTCTTTTGACCAAGAAAGATGTCTGGTGGGTGCTGAACGCCAATCAACTTCGAAAGTCGACGAAAGGCTTCATCGCCGGAACTGGAGTGCTTAGGGACACTGTGCCAGATGAATCAATTGATAACGAAGGAGAAGACGATGGATTGCTACAAACAACTGGCGGATAGTCATTCTCAATAAATGGGCGGTCTGAAGTTTCCTGCCGCTGATATGCAAAATCATGGCGTGCATTGAAGCGATGTTTTCCCTGCACATTCCCGGCTGACTCTTGTTTTGACTCTTCTTCTGTTCACAGTACATGGTGGTCAACGATGGCTTACTCAACACGACTTGCAAGTCGGGTCACCATGGCTCACATAACTATGAAATTTATGAATAAAATTTGGAATTTGTTACTCCTCGCCTGCCTTCATCACACACACCTGTACCAAAGTCTTCGACATAACCCAAAAAGCTGTAGAATGGATTCCGTTACCAAACCACGGTCCCGACGAAAGAACACTCGGATCGAGGTGAAGACGTCCGCAGGACAATAATTGACACGCCTTCGAAGGAACAGAATCGTCGTCGGACAAGGCAAGTAGACCGGGTAAACCCCATCCTTAGGGACGAGCCGAGCGGCAGATTAACCGAAGGTTAGTGGAGCTGGATCGGGTACGGAGCAAGCCGTGTCGAAGTCGAACTGTTCCAAGCTCCTCAGGCCTGGTTACTTGAGGAATTGTTTTAAGTCCCGTGGAGTTGGGAAACGATTTGAGAGATGATTTCGTCGTGTTCCACGCTATGGGCGACGGCGGCAGCAACTCAACTTTGCCGGACAGAGAAATTTACAGCACGACAGACCGGTCGAGTCCACCCTGAGACCATTATCCATTACCCTTGCTTGACCGAGCTCGACGATGAAACTTCTTCTCAGCTCTGTCGCCTATGTGGAGCATTGATCGTGCATGTCGCAGGATGCAAGATGCTATTGTGGGTAGAAGAGGACCTTATCACTGGTCTAGGCAAACAGGGGTTGCATGTAAAGCTATTTTCTGTGAATTTTCAAAAAGGGTAACCAAGGGAGTTGCATGATTCTCAAGATTCGTTTACCACCTTGCTTCTCCTCTGGCATGGTGCACGACTCTTGTAGCCCGTGTGATCGTAAGACCTTTTCCATCTCCCTCAACTGTGGTCTCACTCAACCTGGACTCAATCGCGACTATAACCAATGCACTAAATGCTACCTAGAAAAAGCCGTTTTCGCCGCCTTTGTACTGTCCGAGTATTCCAGCATTAGCCACAGTATCTTCAACGTAACTGTTTGAGTCGAGCCAACTCAGCCTAGGGGCTCCGATTCACTTCAAAAATGAAAAGTATATGGTCAGGTAATCCAATTCGGACGACGCGTTCTGGACGCATATCACCATCTCCCATCACCGCTCGACCATGCAATGGGTTGGTGCCAGAGCCTGATAGAGTACGTGCACTACCTAGGCTCGAAAGCTGGCACCGTCGATGCTCTACTGTGTGGATACTCTCATCCTTGTCGATGCTTACACTGCAGTACAATATGCTTGGGTGCGGGGTTAGACCAAGATCTGGACTCGTCCCGATATGCTTTGACCAGGATTCATTCTGCCAAATCCTACGACATGGATGCCATTCGGCAGTAGCTATAGACAGATTCAAGAATAAAATTGTTTGTCTGAATTGTCTTGGCCCACTGCACGCAGATGTCTTGGAATATCTTTCACCTGGCAAGGAAATCAGAGGTGTTCGCAATTTTGCACGTGCTACAATATCAGATAATGTCATGTGATATAGTGTCTCAACGCCAAGCCAGTACCTAGGAATATGAAATGCATTCCCCGCGAACTCCGTGGTATCATCACGTAAGAAGTCAGCCGAAAGGAGCACCTGCATACAAGGTGGACGAAAGTGGACTAGTCTACCACTGGGTAGCCAAGTCTCGTCGATGCGCAATCAAGGGTGAACGTTTGGGCTGGCTGAAAAGGGCGCCCGGACCGTCCCATTTCAGCAGTCTGTGGAAACTCCCTAGCCGGTTTTTGAGCTGACCCCCGAAGATCGACCCTTCAATCAGACAAAGGAACATGTTCTCGATTCTGCAACACGAAACCTAATTTCAGCTGCTCGAGAGCCTCGCTGTCACATTGTTCAAACCACGATGGAGCGACTTTAGCCAAGGCAGGTCACCTAGTACTCAATGTAGGGGGCCTCCCGAGTCTCGACATCGCTAGGATGTTCTGTCCGCGCTCGATCGCCGCCAATGCCTAGGGCTGATGTTCAAATGGCTCTACATTCCCGGCTTGGTCCCAGTCGTTCACCTCTGGCGTGGCCGTGGATTTTGTGGCTTCACTAGTGTTCAGCTGAAATGCCTTGGAGTGGACCCCTGTTTGCCATATTCAGCAGCTTCATCTCTCAGCTTCGAGCTCCATGCCAGCTTCGGCACTAGAGCTGCAGTTCAACGTGATCCTATTGGCAGTTCAACAACTTTGCAGCTATTCCGTATGCGACCTGGCTTTGGCGTAGCTGGTGCCAGGGTCTCGCCGTGGTTGTCTTGATGTGATCTATCGGAACAATGGTTAGGATCGCCAGGAGCTATGAACAACGCACAGATATATAGGTCTCCCACTCAACCAGTTCTTCGGCCATCCAAGTTTGACTTCTTGTCGCACTCACCGGGCCTGCACGGCGACATCAGCCATCTTCATCAAGAACATTCACAATTGCCCGCCACGCTCACAGGAAGCATTCGTGGTGTTGTTCTTTTTCCTGTCTTGGAGCTATGTTAGGTCTACTTCGAGGCCACAGCAACCATGGTAGGTCCATATCTTTAGCCTTGACAAGCCAATGCCTAAGACTTTGTTGTAGGCCAGAACGATTTTTCGTCACTCAAACACGGCCAAAGAGAGCCTGTGGTGACGGAGCTGACTCCTTCACCAACAGCGGAGGAGTCAGAACGTTCCCTGGACGCAAATCGACCTTTCACCCCTCAACCCGCGGCGTTGCTTTCTCCTTCCATGACACCATTCTCTCCCTCGCAGTCAGTCGCCAACAGTCTTGTCCTCAACAAGAGCACAACCCTGTCCGGCCACGCTCGTGAGTCCTACCGTGCGTCATCTAGCCGATTTCAACTAAGCCATGTTCGCGAACAACACGCCTCCCTTCGCCATAGATGCCAACGAGAGTATGGCGCTGGTATTGGCAATCGGGCCTTCGATACGTCCTTCGAGGGTCTCCGGGACTGGATCAGATCCGAGCGTATGACTAGACTGCCCCACAAAGGTGGTTCCTGGGATCGTGTCCTGATTGCAGCGCAACATTTCGCCGAACAAGTGTGCCATTTCAACGAGCAGATCGAGTCTTTCACAGAAGACAGTGGAGCGGCGACTCATCTTGTGTTTGGCCAATGCTTGGTTCTTCTGGAGCTTGGCCATGAAAATGCTTCAGCACTTGAACGGGCATTCACTCTCTTCTATCACTTCGGTTTAGAGCTGTCACCTCTGTTGAGACGACATGATCTATTCACAAAATCACACTCAATCAAGGAGGGCCTCGGTCGAGCTTTTGCCGACTTGCTCCAAATTGTGACTGGAATTTCGATCACGTTTTACCAGGCCGTTCATAATGGTCAAAAATCTACCCAGATCGATATCTTTTCATCCTTCAGCTCTTTGATCGGAATCTTCCGAGCTCAAGTGCATCGATGTTCCCACGACATGTGGAACCACTCCTTGCTGGAACACAGTACTGACATTTGCGAGATCGATTTCTTGCAGAAATGGCTGGCACCGAAGGATCATGTGCTGGCTTTTCTGGCGACCAACCACATTAGGCTCGCAAGCCGACCAGAGCAGTTTACTTGTACCTGGTTTCAACCACACCTCAGCGGTTTCCTCAAGGGTAATGACAAAATCATGCTTGTCGAAGGCAAAGTTGGCAGTGGTAAGACCACTCTAGCCCATTGGGTTATTGATCGTCTTCACCGACCAATTGGTCGCAAGCATGTGTCTACCATCAACTTCTTCTTTGACTATAGCATTACTGCCCAGTCCACGCCATTAGCAATGTTGAGAACGCTCTTAAATCAGCTTCTGTGGCTGCGGATTGGTGACGTCCACATCTTCGATGCGGTCAACACAGCACTTGTTGAGTCAAAGACACTATTGAGTATCGAAGATCAGGAGACGAAGCTCTGGAATGCATTCTCGAAGGCCCTCCATGCCATTGACAATGGGCAGGACGGTCCTCTAGTCATTGTTGTGGATGGCATCTCCGAGTCAGATGCTAGCATGCAACGGATTTGCACTAAGCTTTATGACATTGCTCAAAAGAATGCTGCTGTACGGCTTGTTCGGTTCTCTCAACCACTCAACCACAATCCAGGTTCGTCAGTTCGTGTTGAACTTTCAGCGGCAAACCTGACAGATGATCTTCGCACGATTGTGCGACGTAAGCTGAATACCCACAACCACTTCAACAATCGTGAGATTGGAGACCAAGAGAACACCATCGAAAAGATTGTTGTTGCAGCAGATGGCAGCATGTTGTGGGCGTACCTAGCCTGCAAGCTCATTCAAAGACAGGACTCAGCCACGGACTTTGACAAGGTCTTCAACTCTTTAATTACTGATTCCAAGACCGTTGCGAAAGTGGTCGAGAAGCTCTTCAGTTCTTTGCGGCTCGATGCTGACTGCAAGGAATTGCTATCCTTACTTACCACTGCAGAGCGACCATTACAACGCGGTGAAATAGAAGCCCTACTCTGCGCGGATCCAGACAACCAGGTTTTCCATGATCGACCTATTGGGCTCCAGTCTCTTCTAACTCATGTATCCGCGCTAGTCATCGATGTCGAAGGACTGGTTGTCTTGCGGCACGAAGTCGTCAAGCAGGCGATTCTCGGTCTTGCTGCAGACTCGAGCTTCGAGAAATTCCTGAAGACCAGGCAACAAAACATGGTCATGCGTCTGCTCATTTACTCCAAGACTTACTTGCTTGGCGATCACGAGCCAACCTTAGAATGCATTGATGCTTATCAAGCTGGCAACAAACTCCAATCATACCCACTTGGACAATATGCCGTTCGCTATTGGGCTGTGCACTTCAAGCGGTCGCTTCTGTTCCAAGCAAAAGGTGAGCTACAACTACCTAAGGAATTCAATA
This sequence comes from Neophaeococcomyces aloes, assembly GCA_022813445.1. Taxonomy (NCBI): domain Eukaryota; kingdom Fungi; phylum Ascomycota; class Eurotiomycetes; order Chaetothyriales; genus Neophaeococcomyces; species Neophaeococcomyces aloes. Next base: position 58,268 of record JAKLMK010000102.1, read on the forward strand.
AACGCATATTCCCGGCGACAGTCATGTTCTCTCTTCTCGAGCAGGCTAGTTGGAGTGACTATCCGTCCCAGGAAGCACTTGAACTTCACCACACTGCTTATCGAGTTCGTAAAGCCATCTTCGGACAGGATCATGCCTGTGTCTTGCAGTCAGCACTGTTCTGCGCGGTCATTTGTGAGACGGTGCTCTCCCGACATACAGAAGCTATCGAGTGGTACGCCTTAACTGCTAGGATCTGCAAAGTAGTAGTGGGGGTTCACGCCGACATCACTGTTACATGTTGTCAGATTCTTCTCCGTATCTCGGAGTCACTAATCACGAAGAAGCGTACTACAATCATGACCTACAGGGAGGAAGTCTTGTTCATCCTTGTCAGTTCGTTCAAGCATCGCTATGGTTCGTCTTCCAAAGAAGTCCTTGAAATTTACAAAAGACTTCAGGAACTCTACATCTACATTGAGGAAGAAACGAAATCTCTCGAGATCCTTAAGATTATCCAGCAATTGACTATTACCATTTTTGGTAGCCATTCAGATGAAGCAGAGTCAATAGAGAGACATGCTCGTGTGGTCCTGAAAAAGCATACTCATGTTGCGCCGAAGCCTACCCGAAGTGGATCTCTCTTTGGTGGTTACTACGAAGAACTTGAGGAATCTCTTACGCTAGTGAGGATCGAGATCATTCTCAAGCTTGCTGTCGAGGCTATTTTGCGTGGAGAATTCTCGAGAGCTGAAGAGATCTATATCGAGTTGTGGTTGAAGCTAAGTGAGCATTGTCAGATCGTTCACGTTTGGGAGTGGCATGAGAAGAAGATTCAAGTCATGCTGATCTATGCTCGATTTCTCCAAACACACAAAAGGATCAGTGAGTGCAGTGCTATTTTACTTGCTGTCTGGACGGAGTATGAGCATCATGAATTCTCTATGTTCGAGTCGATTGTTATCCTTCTGAAAGAGATTGCCGTTTGTATGAGGTCCGTTGGACTCTTCGCTATGGCACTTGTTGTTTTTAAGAAGTGCTGGTCCTTCTTCAAGCATCAACACAAGGAAGAGACGATCATTTTCAAAGAGATCGAGAAGTATATCTCTGAGACATCTGTTGAGGTTGTCAAGAAGACAACCGAGAAGCGACTTACCACAACCTCAGAAGTAGTCATCAGGGAGGTCTTCGAGTCGTCTTTTACAAGCAGCGAAACAACAATCAGTGCTACCACTGTTGAGATGTGCAAGTCACTTACCTCAATCTACTTCAAAGAGGAGCGCTGGTCAGAAGCGATTACATGCATCAAGAAGACACTTGCACGGTCATGGTCGACGTTCTTCTCTGAGTCGATCGAGAGCATTATGATGGCAGAACACTTATCTGTTGAGAGTATCGAGCTTGTCAGCTCCCTCGCAGAATGCTACATCCAACAGAGAAAGTATGAACGCGCCGAAGAGATCTACGTCCGCCTTTACCGTGTTCACCGCAAGTACTGTAAGATCGAGGATACAGCCGTGATCAGGTACAGCGAGCTTCTTATTGCTTTCTACGCCAAGTACGAGTTGTTCACCAAGGCTATCAGTTTCTATCAAGAGCTCCTGGTCGATTACCGTGCTCATTACGGCAAGACGCATCTGATGACGATCAAAATCCTCTACGCCCTTGGTGCACTTTGCCGACGCTACAGCACCAACTACGGGTACTGGCTTGAATACTACCTCGAAATTGTTGTCAACCTCAACCAAGGCGCAATCATCTGTCACGAGGAAGCCTTCGAAGCACTGCTTATCGTTGCTGAACACTACTATGAAACTCTGCGCTTCTCGGAATCACTTGTCTACTTCAAGTCTATCTTTGCCACATTCTGCAAGTATGGTCTCAAGTACAAATATTTCGAGAAAATTGAAGAAGTGAAGATCTTGATCGAACACTACTACCGCAGTATCGAGGAGAGCAAGATCGAAATTTCGGAGTACGTTGCCATTCTCAAAGAACTGCATGTCGCTTGTATCAAATACTACAGCGAGTCGTCGGTTATCTCCATCAATGTCACGGTCATGCTCGCCGAAGTGTGCCGGCGAAGCGAGAAACATCAATACGAAGCCATTTCCTACTATGAGCTCATCATGAAGCACTCCAGCACTGTCTCGAAGGAGGTGATCAAGAGGACTCAAACTAGCTTGAAGACGTTGTACGTTAAACAAATCACTTCTACCAGCAATTCAACCACTATTACCAAAGAAACTGTTGAACGAGCCACAACATTGATCTACCAACGATACCAGGAAGTTCGAAGTGAATACAGCTGTACCCACGAGCTGGTTCTGACACACCTGAAAGAACTGGTCATGCTTTACCACAAGCAGTCCAAACTCGAGCTTGCCATCAAAGAGCTCAAAAGTGTCATTATCGAATGTATCACTAAAGTCTCCTCAGCTAAGGAGATGATGGAAGCAGCCACGACCATCGCTGCAATCTACATATCCTGCGGCTTGTTCACAACTGGTGTTGAGCTAATCCGTGAACTCAAGTTGCAGATCATTTACAAGGTCACTGACAACTGCTCCCGCTTTGGCTTCAATGTCATCTCTGTTGGTCGTGCTTGCTTCGCTTTCATCGCGGCTTTCGAGTATCATCTTCGCGCCATCTACACTGTCACTCTGACCATGTACATGTCTGACTTGGTCGCCGAATACCTCTTCTATGAACGGTTCACTCAGTACATCAAGGTCAAAGCGCAGCTCGAACAAGTTATCATCTGTGCTGGTCGTCTACGTCAAATCCTGCAACGCACTCACAGAATTGTGGACTTTGAGATCACGGAACGAAAGGTCATCGACTATTTCTTCACCTCTGAAACCACTGTTGTCAAAGTCTCCTCGAGAGCTACTGTTAGAGTCTTTGTTGGTATCATGTTGGCATATTTCTCGACTCACACTGGCTTCAAGTCCTGGACTGCAGCTGCTGGCCACGCTGCATTGACCGATATCCGTGTCTCACTCAACAATCATCGTTACCAGGAAGCGTACGAACTTGGCTTGTGCACCTACAAATTCCTCATGGCTCACCAAGGCCTCGACGATCCCACCGAGATCACTCTTGGCTTCCAACTGTGCTTGACGATGGCCTGTCGCAACAAAGCAACCCACAATGCCAAGCCTAAGGACGCTACGCTCGCCAAAGCCATGAACGACTTGAGCAAGGAGATTTTGGGCGAAGTGTTCCAGATTTGCCAGGAATTCGAGTTTGACATTGCTACATGCCAGCTATCCGAGCTCAACGATTTGATCATTCTCATTGGCGAGCAGAAAGACTACAAACGTCTTGTCTGGCTTCTCGAGCTACTCTGGAATTCTCGCGAAGGACAAACGAGGTGGCCGCCTGGTACAACACTCTACCTTGGGAAACGTCTGGTTCAAGCTCAATTCGAAGCTGGCAATGCCGCAGCAGCAATCCGCCTATGCGAAGACATTGTTTACAACGTACGCCGTGTCCACGGTCTTCGTCATCACCACACACTGAGCTTCCATGCATTGCTAGCCAGCATGTATACCAGTCTAGCGTTGAAATACAGAAACGAAGCGACTAAGGAAGGAGCTAAGAACAAAAAACACGCTGAAGAGTTGGCGCGTGTGTACTTCCGCAAAGCCATCCAAGTCCATGAAGAAGTGTTGAAGCTGATTGTCGCGAGTGCAGAGGACATCAGCGACTATGACTCAGACGACGACGACTACAGTCACGCCGGGTCTGGCGGTGGGCAGATATCGACAGGCTTCGCGTGGGAGAGCAAAGAGCAAGAACTTCTCTATGTCCGGACCCACATTCGACGTCTTCAACTAGCACTTCAACGTTACGGTGGATGGGTGAAACCAGTGAAGAATTACGAGAAATTGACGAGTCAGGTCTGGGATCGCTATGGAAATGGAGGGCTGAAGATGGGCCAAGAGCAGGCACTTGCGAGCAAGTGGAAAGTTGATGGGTATGGTAACGGGAAAGCCGAGGGCGATGTGAAAGAGGATGAATTCCGGGTGCCTGAGATTTGGTGGGTGGCCAAGTCGGAGGACATGGTGGATTGAATTTCTGATGTGAGGATGTCGAGGAGCGATATTACTTTTCCAATGTTTTGAGGTGCTGAGTAGTCTGATGTACAATCTGGCTTCCTCATGGTGTCCTGGGGTTATTTAGGGATTGGTAGATGTTCTGAGAATTGCAAAGCTCGAGTAGGACAATGTAGTATTTACGAGGCAGTCTGCAAGTTATATTGACAATCCTTGTCGCGTAGAAGGTCGGTGCAGGCGTCCTGCACAGCACATTTGCACGCTACCAAGACTGAATCTATTGTCAGCACTTCTTCGAGGAGAGGGACATGCCTGGTGACCAATAAGAAGCCTTCATCCACGGGGAAATTGGTCCACCCTGCAGCTTGCGACGCTGACGGTGCTCTGCGTGCCACCTTCGTTTATCTCGAACGACGCAACGAACCAGCTCACCCTGGAGGACCATTACAACATCGGCAACTCGCCAAAGGCACCAGACACAAGTTGGAAGCTGAACATTCCGGGTTTTTAGTTACAAGCTCATGATCTTGCGTTGTTTCAAACATTTACTACAACTCGCAGTAACTCCCACGAGACAATCCGCGACCTCGACTATCCGTACTTTTGCTCAATCTTCTGCACCAGGCAACCTTCAACGGTATGATACCGAGTGAGGATATGGAGGTGAATGCACGAACAGCAAGAGATGTCAGGTTGAATATATCAAGGCGTACCATGAAAGAGCTGTGAAGATGACATACCATCCAAATCGACTTCTACCACACTGACTTGCTCACAGCAAAGGCTAGACAACTTGTCTCACGCGACGTGTTCCTAGACAGATCTTCATTCTGGACCAAAATCCATAGTCACGGACATAGACCCGTTCTTCCTACTTCAAGTTGTTCTGACGTTGGCAATGGAGCATGACGTAGTCAATCAATAACTTTCACCACGCTTGGTTTGCTACCAACTTTCCCTTCGCACAACTTGATCAATGAACACTACTGTGTCGCGCATTGTTATCTAAATATCCTCACCTTCTCAGTTGTCCTGCAACATTCTCCAACATGTCTATTACAGCTGTGGCGAGCATGCGATAGTGGAGCGCGCTTCGACACAACCACGGTCCGACGATGGCACCCAATCCGATTATGCTGCCACGAAGACGGCCTCACAATCCAAAAGAGCAGGCAGCATTAGGACTGACATGGCCAATCATCGCCACTTCGTGGACCGTCTTGCTTGTCGCTATCTCACATTGGGCTCGCCGATGGCTGCTCTCAGGTTGCGCTGTTGAAAGCCTCCTGATCCTATACGCTGCCGGTGCCGGCTTCCGAGTCTTCCCATCTATACCGCTCTGGACACTATTAACGTCCATTAACCTGGTCTATGCGATTGCATCAACCTCATGGCTCTTTTACGGATTCTTCACTGCCGCATGCTGGCCTTTCGTCTTAGTGACATGCCTTTTTCAATTCGAATCCATCGGCGATTTCACACGCAAGCAATTGCGGAAGACTTTGCTCGGTCTTTACTTCACCCGCGATAGAATCGCTCTCTTCAATCTCCCTGCGCTGGAAATTGATACCGAAGTATCAGGGTTGATGGTCATTCGAGGCGTCACCATCTCGCTGTCAAACTTGACCATAATCGCACATGGGATCGAAATAGGCATCAAGTTGGCAGACGAAATCGAGCTAGCCCTGTATGTTGACGAGGTGCGTGTGCCACTCTTCCGACGTATTGAAGTCGGCGACGTCTACGGCAATGTCAAAGGTGGAAAGGCAGAAATGACTTTTGCGGATGTTGAGGAGGACGGCGAAGGGGATGACGAAGCCTTCTTCAACGATACCCCATTGCTACGAGCGGCTACCGCGGGTTCTGAAGGTATGAGGGATAGACCGACGCTGAGGGAGAGCCAGATCAATGGCGGGGCCAGCTATATCAAAGACTCCTCAGCCCAGGCTGGCTTTGACAATGTCAAGACACTCTCACCCGACGGTCGTATCGCAGAACAACAATACCACGCGATGGTGACCGAGATCCGGACAACCAGTGCTATATATCAGAGTCGAATTCGCGTTCGGCAGGCAGCCCAGAAGCAGTCCTTGAACCTCGAGAACGAGAAAGACATGCGAGCTGCCATTTGTGCCGAGCTGCACGAGGTTCCTTCCATACCTCATCCACCCCCGCGATCTGTCAAGGTTACCACGCTTCAGAATTTGACTCCTCCTACCGTAAGACGCTACTTGCATCGAGTGCCATTCTTGCTGCGGCTTCTGCTCGGGCCCCTCGGCTACTTCCATCCTCTGTCTATCGAGTCCATCAATGCTGCCGGTTCCGGACAATGGGTTAAAGAACTTCTCCAACAACAGGTCTTCAAGGATCATGCTGATAATAGCGCCGAAGTTCGACGTCTTCAGCGGCGCATATCCACTTGGCTGGCAGACGCCAATTTTTGCCTCCAGCTGACTGACATCGACGGGCTGGGTCAGGTGCCACTCAGTACTTCTTTCGATATCGTCGCTTATCTTCATTTCGCGGATATCATGGCCTACCGAACTCTACCACAATCTGGAATTTTGAAGCAAGTCGTTCGCCTAGGCGGTGCAGATGCCACATTTACAATCCCTAGCTACCTTCTCCCACATCACGAACACATCCTCCCACCTTTTCCAACTGCTGAAGTCAAACAAGAGATGGAGGACAAGGTCGAAGAAGCTGACGGGATTCCGAAGACTGTTCAAGCAGAACAAGAAAAGGAGAGAGTGGTCAAGGATGAAGCTCACATCACGATGAGCGTGCACGCCAGTCTACCCGCAGCTTTCGATCAGAGTCTCCTCTTGTTTATTGCAGCTCTGGTCAAAGCTACCAAGATCATCGAGTTTGACAAGGAAGTCGATCGGGTCGACCCCGAGAAAGACGTCGAAGAGGCGTCAATCACGCGCACAGCAACACAGATGTCGAACGAATCAGTGGATTCCACCATCACTCCCATGCAGCATCGTGCGTCGACGGATCTCTCTGGTATTTCAATAGATACGGCCAGCACAACCACGACTGGCAGTAAAAACCGCCTGAAGGCTTTCACTAAGAATTTACAGCAAAATCTCAAGGAGGTCAGCGCTAGCGCTGCCAGTGCTGTTTCGAAGGAGGGTATCAAGGACTTTGTGCGTGATGTACAACATTCGACAGCGCACGGGGTGAAGAAGACCATCGTTGGCAGCATGGTAAACGATCGATGGATCGCAAAATTGGTGGGGAAGGTCGCGGCAAATCTCGAGAGAGCACAAGGCGACGTTGGATATTCTGGTGCGATACCCGTTTCATTAGAGGAATACAGACCTCAGCCTGGAGGCGATGGAAACTTGAGCAAGTTTTTGCCCTAGTTAACAGCAAAAATACTATATCGGTAGGTCAAACGCTACGAAGTCGACCAATTACAACCACATCTCATCTGCTTCTTGACATTCAAACGGAAAACTTAACTAATCATCCATTTTATTCTAATCGTGGACAGCATTGCTCTTACCCCTCGCAGTGGCTTGAAGAGATTGTCGTGGTGGTACAAGCGAATATTCGGTAAAACAGAATGGCAACACTACAGTCAGTTATTGTCGCAATGCGACTTTACAGTTTTGGAAAACATGTTCCAACAGGACCAGCATGGAAATCGAGAAGTCAAAGTGAATCGTTCGCAGCCACAGTTTCAGCTCCAGAAATGGCCGCAGGATCGCGGTGTGGCTTGGTCTAGTTGGACTTGGCAAACCCAATCTCCAGCCAGCATCGGGCTCCATCATCGTCATCCCGTGTTCGATCCACATTGATTGGTCTCATTTATCTCCTCACGCTTTGACCGCAGTTCAGTCCTGAGAAAACACCAAACCCATCGACGATGCCGGGAAACCGACATAATACCGCGTTGTGTTACACGATCCTCCTCAAATCGCGCCTAATGCGTCCTCCAAAACAGGAGTCGCCGTTCTCCGGCGCACCTCCCAAATAGATAATAGCAATGGTGTACCACGCCCTCTGGCCGTCCATTCCTTCGACACCACTCAGACGTTCAGTCACTCGCTCGCTTCTTCACCAGCGATGGACTCGACTTCCGATGACTCTGTGACAAGCAACGTCTCCCTCCTCGCGCTACCTCTCGAAGTCGTCCGCCTCATAGTGGCTCACGTCCACGGCTCCTATATCCACGATCGTGATCCGGCACTCTTCTCGCTGATGCGCACGTCGTGTCTGCTCCGTGATCTTTGCTTCGAAGCGCACTTCTGGCACGGCGATTACAGACTGCATGCCCAACAACAAGCCGCCATCCATTCGTTGAAAGGCGGAAGCAGCAGGAGTCGCAGCACCTTGATGCCGGGCGTTAGTGGAGCCATGTTGGTCATGTCAGACGATGTCAAGAGAGGGATACGTGAGCAGGCGATTACGGCAGAGAAAGTGAAGCTCATACTCTGGGATGACCGGTGGGCGACGGCCTGGGAAAGAAGGAAGCAAGGCAAAGACAAAGAGGCTAGGGATGGGTTAGGTTACTCGACTTCAGGGGTATGGGAGACATGGATGTGTAAATGTGACTGGCTAGCCTCAGGTGAGGTTCCGCCGAAAAAGCGGAGGAAGACTAGGGTAATTGAAGGTGGGAGAGGCAAGGAGGTAGAATGGCGGAAGTGCAAGTCCTGGGCGGAGTGTTCGAAGCGGAGCAACTTCTTTACAGCCAAGCAGTATCGGAGTGAGCGATGAACCAAGTGTCTTGAATTGAGGACTGAAGTTGTGCTCGGTAGTGAGGTGTTAAGGTGGAGTCATGGTGGTTTTGGTGACCGTTATCACTCGCGGCAGCGATGTCGATGCGCCGCAATTAGCTCTGGCCGAACAGGAGGAGTCTCCGCGAGGGGTATAATTAGGATAAGCTCAATAGAGTTGCATCAAGCATGGGAGCGTTAAGCATTGTCAACGAATCTTGAACTGATATGGTGATGTTGAGATCCAACAAGTCGCAGAACGTGACTTGGCTACCGCTATTTCTATAGTAGTGTACCGCGACCAGCTTCTGACGGTTCTGTTGTTTTGTTGATCAAGTTCTGTGTGAATTGTCTACGACACGGCCAGCTATCGACTGTCCTGAATGCCTAAATATTTGTCTATAGCTAGTGCCTCAGGCATTTAGTGCCTGCTTTAGTGCCCGAGAAAGCTGTCCACTTCTTCGTACTTGGCATAGGAATGATTGGACACGATCACGGAGATGACTTCCACTAGATTTCTCAGAATATATCAAGGCGACCTGATATTCAATCGCGACATTGAATCAGTAGTGATTACTACCTGCAAGTTTGTCCCTCCGCAACAGCAACCATGGTCATTGCAAGTACAGTATATACACCTCCTTTTGATCCCTACGTTCGAGGTGCAATTTCGTACAATGACGACATGATCCTTGCCACTCTTACGCGTCGTGGCTCTTTAATCACGACCAAGGTTTGTGTTGACATTGTTTCTTGATTATGGCGCAGCATCAGGAGCTTGCCATCAACCTGCTGAGGATACCATTTTCGTGTTACTGCAGATGAAGATTTGATGTACTCACAATGAACGGAGAAAAGACTGATCATGATCATGAAACGTCTGTTGGCCTTCCCAACGGGATCATTAACATCCCTAAGAGCAAGAAAGCTGCTCAATATCAGCATGAGGACGAAGAGGACACAGTCACCGACTACAACGTAAGCTGTCACCGTGATCCTTCTGTGTGCCAGCAGGACTGCTTCAATTCCCAGCTATATGAAGCTGTTTAAGGAAGGCCCGCGTTTATCCGCGCTCCTCCTGTGCTGGCATCAGTCACACGACCTGTTACTGACTCTTGTTACTCTAAAAGGCTCCGATATCGTGGTGGATCTTATCAACCTTGAACCCGTTAGTATCTGGCACTTTTGGGCCACTTGCTTCTGCATTCAATATATGCGCTCTCGCGATAGACTGGAGGACCACTGTTTTTCCAGATTCTCCAGAATCCGAAGGTAGTCACATCAAAGATCCAAAATGGGTCGTCGTCGTCAATGCCGTCAGCCTCGTTATCGCTATCGTGGCAAACCTTGCTCTACTAGGTCAAATGACTGATCGCATCTCGCATCGTCGAGCTGCTCCCATCACTATCATTGGGTGGTACACCAGTAGCATTCTTCTCCTGGGTTTGATTGCAGCTACTCCAGCCCATCTACCTCTGCCGACTTCTCAGTCTGCTACATTTTCACAAGCTTTTTATTATGCAATATTTGCTTGCGTCATCTACTTCATCCTCGCTTCTATGCTACTTACCACAGCATGGAATCTACATTTTCGCGACCCAGCATTCAGCCATTCTTTCAAATTAACAGTGTCCCAGCGTTCACTCATGCTGCAAACCATTCTTTTCCTCGGCTACTTACTTGCCGCCGGAGCAGTATATTGCCGAGTTGAAGGTTGGGACTTCCTGGATGCGGTATATTTTGTGAATGTCACATTGTTCACCATCGGCCTTGGTGATTACCACCCTCTTACCCATCTGGGAAGGTCACTGTTCTTCCCCATGGCTATTGGTGGAATCTTGTTTGTTGGTCTAATTATCGCTTCTATCCGCGCTATGGTCCTCGAAGCAGGTTCCACCAAAATTTCGACACGTATGGTTGAGAAGGCACGTCATAAAGCTTTGGAGTCAGGGGATTCCAAGACCGGCAAGCTTCAGCTGCGCGGCTTTCAAGAAAGACAGCTCAAGACGGGTTCCGACCAGACAGAGCTCCAACGGAGAGAACAGGAGTTCACGCTCATGCGCGAAATACAAAAGCAGGCTGCGCGAGACAATCGGCTCATCGCCCTCGCCATCTCTGGCTCTTCGTTCTTCATCTTGTGGTTCATTGGTGCGGTGGTCTTCTGGCAAGCTGAGATGGCAACTGGTGGTGAGAATTGGTCCTATTTCGAGGCTCTCTACTTCACGTACGTCTCGCTTCTTACCATCGGCTATGGCGACTTTTATCCGCAGACAAACTCAGGCAAACCAGCTTTCGTATTTTGGTCATTGATAGCGCTTCCCACATTGACAGTACTGATCGGTGCCATTGGAGATACCATATCCGATGTGGTGGCGTCAACAATTCTGTGGATTGGTAAGCATGCACCTGAAGGTCTTGGTATATTCAGGGATGCGAAAGCTGCTGCTCAGAAGAAGAGAAACCGCCAAGGAGAATTTCAATCTGGTCATTTCAAGGACGATGAATTGCAGGATTGGGACTTTGGGGATGAAAACATTGAGAAAGCAATTCAGGCGCTGAGTGGCGACGACCAAGTCAATGCACAAACGACTAGCAAGCCTGAAGATGAAAGAGAGGCTCGGAGACTCCTGTCAGCGTATCGACTACACATTCTGATGCGCGAGATGAAGAATGTCGTGCAACACATAAGCGTTCAGCCTCCTCGAAAATACACCTTCGAGGAATGGACGTGGTATTTGAAATTGATCTACGAAGACGAGTCTACACCCGATGGCCATCGTCGGCCCTGGGAACGCAACGTAGATATCGCTGCTCCTTTGAGAGAAAATGATCAACAGAAATGGAGTTGGCTTGGGCAGGAGAGTCCTCTGATGAGCATGGAGGATGAGCCGAAATGGTTGCTGGCTAGGTTGCTTGAAGTGGCTCAATCAGAAAGTCGAAGGAGAGGTGATCATTGGTTGGAAGTATTCAAAGAGCAACGGAGTCGGAACCTGGAGGAATCTGTGTTGCAGCCTGCCAGATGATAAATGTCGAGTGGTGGTCAGTATAAAAACTTATTATTGTGATTGTAATCCATGAGTCCGTTGGATCATTGCGAATGTTAAGCATCTTGCCTGTTTGAGCATTGAGCGATAAGCCGTAGGTGGTGTTGTAACAATACTTCCTTGCCAGCGTATCCTTTCCGGAAAATGCGGAGAACCCGGAAACTTCACTAAGATTTTTCCCGGGCAATTTCTTCAAATTTATTCCTTCCGGGAAAAAACTCCTGGCGGAGAAGCCGGACACACTGCTGTGAATCACCAAGTACAACGAGATTACCTTAAGTCTCACCGTTATGGACGAAGCGCGACCGAGGATGCGATTCAAGATGCGCGTGGTGGAGTGGATTGAATTTGCCGACCTTTGACCTCGAGCTCGAGACTGAGTGGGAGGAGGTTTTGCTGGTGAATTACAAATGCTCGTGAAAAGCTTTCTGCAGCACAGGATATCTCCCCTCGACTGAGGATCCAAGAGGTGTCCTTGTTTGTTACAACGCTTGACAAAAGTTCGGTTAGAACTAGTCGCCCCAACCTGTCCCTAGCATGTCCCTGATTTTCATGAAACCTACCAGGGATGAATTGGTTGTTACCTCTTTGTCCACACCTGTAAGTATTCAGTTCAACCAGCCGCCTCTGTCTGAGCCTTCAAAGCTCACGCAGGCCTTGACATAATGGTGTTTGATGCTTCAGCGCCTGTCATGTTCGGACAACCCTACTGTAAAGTGTTTAAGGTCGTGAAATCAAGATACGAGCTTTGATAGAGGGCCTCGAAAATATCACAGTCAATGCATCTGGAGTCTATTATGCAGGACAAAAATTCTGCTGCATTACACTGCGTGGACGCTGATGATACTCTTGCTACGGAGCACGACAATCATCTGATAACAACATCCTGTCATACGTCTACAGCTGAAGGCTATTGATATCGTATACTAGAGCCTGTGGAATCAACAGCTATCATGGTCGGCAAAGCTGTGCACACGCTGATGGCTTTAGTCATGCTCGTGGACACCATCGGCTAGCAAAACGTGTCGAGTTTTGCAAACCCTGGCAAGATGTAGCACTTGATTGCTCAGATATCTCTATCACAAACACAATCAGCATGCAGATTCAACACCGCAAGAACTTGTCCCACCCTTCCATGTTGGATTTGTCTTGGACGCAAACAGGGGGAAACAAACGATGAAACGTCCATAGTAAAGCAACAAAGTTTGTCGTCTTTACAAGACACCAGGTCTTCAGAAGTCCTCAAATATCTCAATCTCACGTCTTACTGTTGATAACTGATACAACCTTCCACGCTCTTCATCCCAATCTGTCATTCTCAAGGAGGTTGAGTCATGGCAACCATGCCAGAACCAGGTATGTCGCAGTCTCGTTAACTGATACGCGATTCTAACCACTACCCAGCGATTCAACTTCTCAGCGATCCTCGCAAGCCCAAAATTATCGGACTCTATGGCATCTCTGGTTGTGGCAAGACGACCTTACTCAATCAACTTCGGGAGGAGCTCGGCGAAGACCATTTCAACTTCTACGACGGCTCGGACATGTTGAGCTATGTCATTTCAGGCAGCCTTCAAGACTTCCAAGCGATGGAGGATACAGAGAAGTGTTTTTGGCGTAAGAAAGCCATCGAGGCCATCGCTGAACGCTGCAAAGCAGGTGGAAAAACTGCAATTGTTGCTGGTCATCTCATGTTCTGGAATCAACGAGCAGAGCCGGTTTACACTGATAGTGATCTCGAAATCTACACACACATCATTTATCTTCACGCTCGACCCGAGGTGGTTGCCGAGCACCGCAAGCATGACGATAAAAAGCGACCGAACTTGTCGATCGATCACTTGGCCCAGTGGCAGAGTGCTGAATTGTGTGAATGCCATAGACTCTGCCTAGAGAACAGCATTCTATTCACAATCTTAAGAGAGCCAGCACTGAAAAGAACACTAAGATTGATACGAGATGTCGAACAGCACGACGATGAACACAACTTGGAACTCGCACAGAAGCAGCTTGACGAGACAATGCTGTCAATGCAGAACGGGTTGCAAACCATGTTGGTACTGGACGGTGACAAGACTTTGGCTGCTCAAGATACTGGAAACCTGTTTTGGAAAACTTGGCAGTCGGATTGTAACGAAGTGCTGCTGAATGACCCCCTCGAGACTCTATTTAGCAGCCCTATGGGATACTCGTATACTGCTTTCAGACAGGCTACGATGTTGTACGAGACGGTAAGTGACGAAGAGTACGAGGACATCTGCGAGAAAATTGCATCGGAAGTTAGCATCCACTCCGAATTCGTGACTCTCTTGAGGCAGGCGGCTGAGCACGGCAATATTGGTGCAGTCGTCCTCACTTGTGGTCTGCGTCGACTGTGGGAAAAGGTCCTTGAGCGAGAGCGCTTGGACGTGAAAGTCATTGGTGGTGGCCGTGTCTCAGATGACTTTGTCGTTACAGCAGCAGTAAAGGAGAGGTTGGTCATCACAATGAAGGACAAATACAAACAGAAGGTCTGGGTGTTCGGAGACAGCCCGCTCGACCTACCCATGATGAGACAAGCAGATCGCGCGATCGTTGTAGTCGGCGACGAATCGTCGAGAAGCAAGTCCATGGAAGCACAACTGTCCAAAGCCATTAAAGCAGGCCTCCGAGCGCATCAAGTCCTGCTCCCAAGCACCGTCAGATCAGGCCGCCTCAATGCAAACGACCTACCATTCATTCAGCTCAACACCATCATTCCAGAGATCACAGCCAACCATGCCTTCCACTTCCACCACGCTACCGACAAACCCGCAGCAAAACTTCTCATGACACCCACCCGTAATGCCAATATATCTGGTCCATCTCTCCGAGAGGCCCACAGCCGCATCGGCTGGTACCTGGCAACTGAGTACTTAAGCACCATCCTCGGCACAAAAGAATACTCAATACCCCACGTCACGGGCGGCACAACCACAGGTCACCATATCTTGCACGAGAGCCGTACCACGATCGTCGCACTGATGCGTGGTGGCGAACCAATGGCTCTTGGCGTCAGCGATGCACTCCCAACCGCGATGTTCGTGCACGCAAAGGATCCTGCAGATCTCAAGCTGCAGCATATTGCAGGTCAGGCCACGGTCGTGCTCGTGGATTCGGTGATTAACACAGGAAAATCAGTGATAGAGTTTCTGGAGCACATTCGAGCAATGAGTCGACATGTTCGGATTGTCGTTGTGGCAGGTGTGGTGCAGGGTGAAGTTATGGATAAGGGAAGGTTTGATGGCTATCGCAATGTTTGTGTTGTTGTTTTGAGGAGGTCGGAGATGAAGTTTGTGGGAAGAGGCGGCACGGATACAGGGAATCGGTTGTTCAATACTGTGCATCTCGAGTAGAGGTTATGATGAACAAAGCCGTGGTTGGCGCAGTTGCGAGCAGTCGGTAGGGCCCGAATGATTTTAGCTAATTTACGATAGAATGCATCTTGCCAATGTTTGATGCAATCAATATCTGCAGTATGGAATACTCCGTCTCTTATCGCTATCTGCCAAAAAAACAAAGAAACTGTATTGGCCAGCGCGTTTATGCACTGTCGATCATAAACGCTGATTAATCATATAACGCATGAGGACAACATTACAGGACCTGGAGCAAGTGACTTGCCTTTTTAAGTAGCCATCAAACAGCCGATCATATGTCTTCTTTATGGTCGACTTACTGACTTTGAACCAATCTCAATGTCGCTAATCGATAATCGATACTACTAATACTACTATAAATACAATTGCTACAAGGTCTATCCAAGACTTGGAATCGAGGTGTTGATCAGTACTACCGTCTCATACACAAGCATGTTCTCAACTCGAATCCCCAAGCATGAGCCGCTGCCAGCCTCTCAAACATTTCCGTCCGCAACATTTACGGAACCATTCTGGCTGTCTCAACGATCTCCTCTTGACTCGCACCAGTCTACACCAGAGCTACCAGCCACTTCCGATATCGTCATCATTGGTACAGGTTGGTCTGGTATAGTCACAGCCTATGAGATCTTGGAACTGTACGTCAAAAGTCGCCCTGACAGTCCGCCGCCAAGCATTACCATCCTCGAAGCCCGGTCCCTTTGCTCAGGCGCGACCGCACGTAATGGAGGCCACCTAAAGCTCAGTGTTGCTCGCTACTATGCTCTACTCAGAGAGTACGGTGCCGAAGTCGCCAACGAGCTTGCTGAATTTCATCTCAAACAGATATATGCCATGAAAACTATCGTGGAGAAGGAGGGCATTGACTGTGATTTTCTGATCACGAGAACGTTCGACGTATTCATGGACGAGCAGCAGGCGAAGGAGCAGGAAGCGATGGTGAAGTCCTTGAATGATGCCAATATCGAGGTTGTAAGAAGGGAGATCCAAACAATCAAGAAGGATGATATCGAAGCCGTGACCGGCGTCAAAGGTGCTCAAGGAGCCAGAGGCGGGCTTGCTGCTCAACTTTGGGCGTACAAGCTCTGTACTGGATTAGCCGAGAAGATAATTGACAGGATCAATCTGCAAACATATACTACAGTGCTCTCGGTCGCCAAGATTCGCGATAGTGATGGTCTACTAGAGGTTGTGACTGACAGAGGCATTATCAGAGCGAACAAGGTTGTCTTTGCGAACAATGGCTACGTTGCTGGTACAGTCCCGGAACTCCACGAAGTGGTCATACCTTGGAAAGGGACATGTTCCTACCTCTCAAAAGGCACCTCCTCCTTATGGTCTTACCTTTCCAAGTCTAAGGCAAAACCACCACATCAGCAAGTCAGAACCTTCACGTACAATGTGTGCAAGGATCCGAAATATGTCGACTACATCAATCATCGACTCGACGGCAACACGATCATTGGTGGTGGGTATGACGTATACGACAGCAGTCCAGAGTTATATGTTTCCGTTGTGGATGACAGTACCATGATTCATGAGTCCAAAATGTCGAAATACTTCACAGGTCGGTTGCAGACCTTCTGGCAAGACTGGGCAGACAGCGGTGCTCAAGTGGAAAAGATATGGACAGGAATCATGGGGTACACACCCGACGAGTACCCTTTGATTGGCGAGATCCCTGGACGTGATGGTCAGTACATCCTTGCTGGTTACAGTGGTGCTGGCATGGCCAATATCTGTCTGTCAGCTAAGGCTGTTGCTAAGATGCTGGTAGAAGGTGCTACGTTCGAGGAAACTGGAATACCAAGGATATATCAAATCACTCATGAGAGGCTCGACCGCTTGCGACAATCCGCGCAACTGGCTTCGCGATCGACTTGATTCAGTCATGAACTCCGTCCTGTACCCACGTATTTCACGATGAAGGAGAAGGTCTGTATAGTGAGGATAAAGATGGAATTTGGGTTAAAATTCCGGGAGTAGCCTCAATGACTTCTAGTCTGCCTGCTCAGCATCAACCTTCTTGTTTGAAGTTTTAGTAGTCTTCCATGGCATCAGTATTCCAGTCACCAGTCCCAAACATGCAAAAACCGTCGTAGCATAGAACACATGGACGATAGCGTCATTATAGATATTCACCACATTCGCTAACTGATCTGCACTGAAC
The DNA here is from genome assembly GCA_022813445.1 of Neophaeococcomyces aloes. Classification (NCBI taxonomy): domain Eukaryota; kingdom Fungi; phylum Ascomycota; class Eurotiomycetes; order Chaetothyriales; genus Neophaeococcomyces; species Neophaeococcomyces aloes. Next base: position 75,647 of record JAKLMK010000102.1, read on the forward strand.
ATGTTCCTTAGGTCTGTCGCACCAGTAGAGACAACCGCCTGTGGATCAATATCACCTAGCTTTTGTAGGCCAGCAATAAGTCGGTTGTTGACAATGACTTCACCCACTGGAACACCTATTGTTCCTCCAAGCCCTTGAGCGAAAAGCATGACTGAAATGCCCGTTGGTACGTCCTCTTTCGAAAGGACGGTTTGAGCAGCTAGGCTGCCGTGCTGTGAGCTGAGACCCGTTCCGAGACCGTAGACAATTTGGCATGCAATCCACAACGGATGTGCCGTGGCCGGCTTGAGTAGTGTCATCAACCCTGCGCCAATGGCACATATCACCCCACTAGCCAGCATAGTCGGATTGTAGTACCCGATTTTGCGCACGAACATGCCTGAGCCGATGGAAGCGACGACCGTGCTGATGATGGAGGGGAGTGTCGAAATCCCTGACTCAATGGCGGAGTCACCTTTAATTGCTTGAAACCAGATGGGCACGTAGTAGGTCGTGAGCATTACTGATGCTCCGCCAAAGAAATTGTAGAAGACGCCGATAGCCATAGTTTGCTGACTCACGATACGTGGTGGTACGGTCGCATACTCTTTGCGCCACAACTGGATACCAACGAAGAGGATCAGGAGTACTCCAAAGACGACTAGTAAAGAGATGATCCGTGCATCAGCCCAGGAATATGTCGAACCGCCCCACTGAAATGCTAGAAGGAGCGATATCATGCATGGGACGAAGATGAGCGTTCCTGGTATGTCGATGCGTACGATTTTCTCTTTCCATGATAGGTCTGCAAGGACAGGCTTTTTGGATTGGACATCTAGGTAGAGAAAGGCCAGGACGAGCGTACCAACGGGAAGATTGCTGTAGAAGCACCATCTGGTGCACGTTAGTGTTGTGAGAAGAGCGATGAAGATGAGTATTACTTACCGCCAAGAGAGCTTCGTGGTAAAAGCGCCACCAACCAGCGGACCAGCCACTGAAGCGACACCGACACAAGCACCGAGAAGCCCTGTGTAAAATGGTCGTTTTTTGAGTGGTATGGCTGTAGTCATCAAGATAAGAGAACCATTATACAGTCCCCCTGCGCCAATACCGGCGATGGCACGGCCTCCGATGAAAGCAATCGAGTTTGGTGCGGCACCGCAGAGGGCAGATCCGACTTGAAAGACGACTACCAGTGTCATAAAGATCCATTTCGGAGAATAGAACGTATAGAGGCGTCCGAAGAACAACTGCAGTGCGGTGGCAGGAAGCAAGAATGCTGAATTGTACTATTCGGATTGTCAAAACTGATGCAACCGTAAGTAGACTGGTGGTCGTCTTACCCAACCAATATCACCAGCGCTCTGAAAGGTGTCGGTAATGACAGGAATTGCAGTTGCAATGATCGTTCGATCGAGTGCAATCAAGAATACTGTGAGGTAGATGCTCGAAAGGAGGAATGCCAGTCTGATGCCGCTTGGATAGTTTTCTGTTGTGCTGACCGTTTGTCCGAGGGGTTCGCCCGGCAAGGCATCTTCACTTGTCACATCGATATGCGAATCAACCTCCATTGCTGGACTCACGACAACGACTGACTTTGACTTTTCGGATAACATGATCAGATTGATGGTGGTGGTATTGTTGTTGGATGAGGCAGATGAGACAGAACAGTGTGTCCGAGCAATAAGACACCGTTTCGACTTATAGCTTTGCTCAGGCCAGTGCTCGTATATCCAAGCATCGAAAGTAATAAGCTTTCGAGTCCTCGACTACTATTGTGGTCGCATTGGTCGGTTACTGCCGCAAGCCTTTCTGTATCCACATAGGCTGTCACATTCCATGGACGCAACGTTGAAGTTTTATGCCATTTCTGCAGTGATACTCCCGATTAATTGTCACGCTGTACAGCTTAGATGGGAGCTCTTGACAGAAAGGCACGTATTATGAGCTGGAGCTGCTGTTTCCAGTTCTGTTGCAGACCCACCATCCTCTCGAACCACAAGCCACACACAGGTCGATGAGCCCTGCCAGGCATGATTTGAGGCACCAGTCGCGCGACCCAGGTGTCTATCGTAGAATCGAATCTAAAGGAATTTACCGGCACTGCAGTAATTCTGTAAAACAGAGACGAAGGTGATGATTTCCGAGCTTTAAGATCTGGTCGAAACTGATGAGTGGTCGACTATCCATCGATCAGTAGGACTGAGGCGTACTCGGGTTGTGTATGTGAGCGACAAAGGTCCGACTGCTCATCACAGTGAAAAAGTGATCAAGCGCTTCTTGTTATGTTTCGACAAGTGGTTGCGCACGGAGGTGCATCAGTTAGCAACCGGCCGAGATAGTTTTCAAGCAGGGCTCGGGCGATTAGATCATGATAGAGCTCAAGATTTCTGACAACTTGATTGTCTTCGCGCTCTTTCGGGTTGACCAGGTGCCCTTGAAGCACTTCTGCAGTTTCTGGTCTTCGCACCTTGTCACAACATGGACTTTGATATGCAGACTTAGTGACCAGAGTCTATTAGGCAGATATTATCGTTGCTGTGCATTGCGTGTCGTATATGCACGACCATCGCGGTCTTACAGAATAGCTACCGTACAGTAGTGAGAGTAACTGTCTCTTCTGATTTTTCTTCCTGTCGAGGTACGGCGAGAATGCCTTGTGCTCAACTCGTATTCTATCGCTGTTCGGTTTCATGCAAGCGTTCAGTAGCATGATGCTCGAGTTGTGCATTGGCTCGCAATGTTGTGCGTGCCTCTTTGGCTTTGACTTTGCTGTAGGGAAAAAGAGAAGTCTTATCGTTTGATGGCCCACCGGGAATCTAGACTCAAGCGAAGCTCTGGTATCGCCACTGTACCTACCATTTCACTGTAGCTGCGCAGCAAGGTGGACACCATAGGGCCGTGGAGTTAAGGAACGACTCAGGAGACCACTTTGAATCGGAGGAGGTGAGACTTCGTGTGCTATGTCATTGATGAAGAAAGGCAATGACTCAAGCCGGTTGTGGGTGGAAAAATCTATAAATGCAGGAACTGACAGCGTCCACTCTTCTGAGCCTTTGCTACTTAGAGTTTCGGACTGGAGAGTAACAGTGCCAGGGTGAAGCTCGCCATCTCGGCATAAAAACACGATATCCTGGTTCCTCTGCCAAGCCGGCTTTGAATAACTTGCTGTAATGGTTGTTGGAGCCTAAAACTGCCTTGTCGAACCAAGACACTATCTGTCAAAACATTACTCCGTGGCCATCAATAACTAACTTTTCATTCTTAAAGTATCCAACTATTTCTGTCATAGATCCATGGCTTACGTTCTTGGACATGGAATGCATTCACCTTGTCAAATTATATATCTAGGAAAAGCGTGGTCAAATCGCAAACCGTTGTCAGCGTACCCTATCCTCGACTATGTCTTGTCGCTTCAGTCGCGTGATCTTGACTCTTTGCATCGTCGCTACGTGTGTTACCGCCCAGGGTGGAAATTGCGTAGCTTTCTCGAGTGACGGTTCTGCTGCCAGTTACTGGCAGAATTATCGTCTCTTCGACTTCAGAAACATATCCTCAGCACATCCGCAGACTCTTTCCAGTAGTCAGGGACTCAATCAAACCACGCTTGGCACATCGTGGACAGACTCATGGTCCCTACGAAACTACACGCGCGGCGCGTCGAGCGCAAACAGCATCCCTGTCGATTTCACCAGCGAACGCGTCGAAATTAGTAGGTACACGACCGACCATCAAACCTTTGAGGAAGAGATGCTAACGGGCCAATCTCAGCGCAAAGCAATGACAACTCATCCGAATATGCCACATACTTGACCCTCTCGACAGCAAGAATTAACAAAAATACACAAGAAGGTGGCGAGGTCTTGTTCAACCAATTCAATGTCTCCTACGCATCCATTCGTGTGCTCAGCCGCGTTCGCGGGAGCTATGGAGCTGTTGCTGGTATCTTTACATACCACAATGACACACAGGAGGCCGACATAGAGATGCTGACACGCTCTCCTGCGAACTACATCCAATACTCTGATCAACCTACGGACAATGCGGACACTGGTGTGGCCGTTCCCGGTGCCTCTGTCAATCTTTCCATGCCAAACAGCTGGCAGTATACTGACTGGCACGTGCATCGTTTAGATTGGACGCCTGGACGAACCACTGTCTTCGTGGACGATGTACAACTGAACACATCCGTACTCAACGTTCCAGCTCCAACCCCTGCAAGTGCCATTATCATCGATATGTGGTCGGCGAATTCCTCTTTTTCGGGAAACATGCCAATCGGTGGCAGTGCTCACCTCGACATTCAGTGGGTGGAACTACTCTTCAACAGCAGTACGACAGCAACAATTCTACACGGAACAGTCTGTGCCGTGGGTAGTCTTGATAAACAAGCAGAGAAGAAGACATCGGCAGGCAGTTCCTTGTATATGCAAGTCCATACTATTATATGGTCCATACTTGTTGGAACGAGTTTAGTGTTGTACCTGCTTTAGCTCGAAATTACAGCGGTTTTTCGAACGGGCAAGAAAACCCTCTTCTCAACTGGATCTTGGAGACAGGAAAATTAACTCTACGATATGTACTTGTTTTGACCCCATACATCGATGACGATCCGAGCATTAGCTAAGACGTTGGCCTCAAGCAATGTTCGGTTGTATAGTATGTCAGCCCAACTGTACTTGGACTGTTCATTCGTAGAAGGATGACTTGCTACCTGTGCTGCTAGGATAGCGGTGGGCGGCCTCTTCCCCTCCTTTGCCTGTGTTGGGAGTCCAACCAACTTTTCATTACCTGTTCTTTTGTATAGTCTCTAGCGGACTTCTCTGTATCGTCTTTAATGCGCAAATAGTTATCTCCAAAGTCATTGGCAATTGTGAGCTCTTCCACAGCTGATAGACTGTCCTCTTTGATGGCAACATGTAGCGCTGTCTCGCCGTCGGCGTTACGAGCGAAGATATTGGCGCCAGCTTCGATGGGAATCTGGGTTATCTCGCGCAAATTCAAGTAGTTTGGCTCCTTGATAGCTAAATGCATTGGCGGACGCTGGCATCTCAGCTTATTATTTGTTGCCTCGCCCACCACCGAATTTAGCATTGAGAGTCTGTGGTCTCTGTAATCGATGTGCACAGCTGTGGATGGTTCATTCATGGATCATAGACGGCACGATTTTTACCGCCCACACACAGCCAAGAAGCAACCGAAACTCGGAATAAAGTTTGCAGACATGATGGGATTCCGATCACGTGATCGGCTGCTCAATCTTTGAGCATCGATGTGAAGTTCTGTCCTGTCTTCGAAACGAATCGGTCGAGTATTGCCGACGGCGATTATCCGGAATCTTTGACTCTATATGTATTAGATGTCTAGTCTGTCATGGAATCATGGGTAAGCTCATCTCTGAAACATCTTACTGCATAATCACTCTTTACGACCAGTGGGTTGTTCAAGAGGTCCTTCATAATTCCTGCATTCGCGATAATGGATCATTTTGATGTGGCAGTAGTTGGTCTGGGAGCTTTGGGAAGTGCGGCGGCATACCATGCGGCTTCGAAAGGTGCCAAGGTCATCGGATTCGAACAGTTCGAGCTAGGGCACGTGAAAGGTTCCTCCCATGATACCTCACGTATTGTCAGGACTTCATACGACTCGCCGGAGTATGTAGCACTTGCTAAGGCTGCCTACAAGGACTGGGCTGATCTGGAGAAAGCGTCAGGACTGCAGCTGCTTACTATAACTGGCGGTCTAATCTTTCAACCAAAAGATGGTGCGTTGACAGCGAAGGCTTATATGGAAAGTCTGGATGCAAACGGTGTACCTTACGAATTGCTCACCAATAAAGAACTCCACAAACGCTGGCCTCAATTCCGGATACCAGATAACGTGGAGGCGGTCTATACGGCTGATACAGGCATAGTACATGCAGGAAAGTCCGTTGCAACGATGCAACACTTAGCACGTTTTCGAGGAGCTATACTCAAAGAATCAACTCGGGTGGATCGTTTACTACCCCAAGCAGCCAGCAAAGGCGTGATTCTGGAAACTTCGAGAGGCCAATATCACGTGGATAAAGTAATCTTGACAGCCGATGCATGGACGAACGACCTCTTAAGGCCGCTTGGCGCAGGTATTCCACTGCAGGTGTCACAGGAGCAAGTCACTTACTACAAGCCAACAAACACAGCGGCTTTCGAGCCCGCTCGCTTCCCCGTGTGGATCTGGGGAGGCGACATGTGGTTCTATGGATTCCCAAGTTATGGCGAACCATCGATCAAGGCTGGTCGTGACCAAGCTGAGAACTTTATGACGCCTGATCAACGGACATATGTCCACTCACCGGAGTTACTACAACAGTTGAATTCATTCATGGATGATTTCATACCGGATGAGGGCCGTCAACCATTGCGCACGATAACTTGCCAGTACACCGTCACACCCGATCGTCAGTTCGTGATCAGTCCGTTAAAACGACACCGGGATATCATCGTAGGCTTGGGCGCTGCCCATGCTTTCAAATTCGCGCCAGCCTTTGGTCGTGTACTGGCTGAGCTTGCAATAGACGGTCACACCAACGAGGATATCTCAAAATTTGGCATTCCGAAGACAACGTTGTCTGAAAGCAGACTTTAGGTGTCACTAACATTCCAAGATTTCTGGTAGCTCAGATTCGAAGTACGGAGCGTCCTCCTCGAGCTGCTAATGCAGCCTTCCAAATAGACTAAACAAAGTAAATTCAAAGATTTTCGTTATCAACTTTTGGGCTTGTGTCGTTATGGACGTCCTCCGAATAATAAAATTAGGCACTACAAGTGGGATCTAAATCAATTCCCACAGTTCTGATTCGGATGTCCTTCTGGATGTAAAGCGAGAAGGACAATGTTTCAGTTCCACTCCGGCCCCCTTAAGAGCCTAAGGGGCAAATTGTCAGATTTTGTGTCGGCCGTCTGGAGGTTGACTTGCTCGCTACAAACGACCGGCAAAAGGAATATTTGGGAGTTGAAATAGATATGGAATAGATTAGAATACGGATCACAGCGTGACTTGATCTCAAAGGACACGGTTTCGATGCGTATGCAGCCAATGTTCTTATAAAGTTCTATTTTTTCGATATGGACGAACCCTTCAGCACGCTGGTTGGTCGCCCGGGTACCCGTGCGGTTTTGCGCACTGAAAGGGAGCTCAGTTTCCAATTGCCAGTCTGCAAGGTGAAGTGGAAGCTTGACAACCAGTAAACCTGTTTCCGCTTCACACCTGGATGGTGTTGGCCTAAATCAGTTATCTCACACTTTCAATTCTTCATTAACATCATCAGTCCTGTAATGACCAGGCTCGAATGGCAGTACGAGAGCCACTAACGCCATGGCGAAGTAGAGAGCGCAGCACACCCAGATCGGCGCAGACGTCTTCGTGTTTGCGTATGTCGCAATGATAGGTGACGAAATCGACGCCAGACGACCTGCAGCCAGCGAGATACCACAACCAGTTCCACGATGAGAGATTGGCATGACCTCTGGGGTATATCTGTGAATGGGATTGTTAGAGACACCGTGAGGACAAGCTTATCGCCATAGATGAAGAACTTACGCATATAAGATGCCATAGAACGCATTTTGCCAGAAATTGATCATGGATGAAAATGCCAGGTTTTGTGCCTCCGTACGAACGGTTGTGAAAGCTACAGCAAACGACCCCGCACAGCATGCCGTGATTGTCATGGATCGCCGCCGTCCTAGTTTCGGAATCCGGACGAGAAAGCCACTGAGGATAGGTCCAAATATTCCTACTATAGAACTGATCGTGTAGTCCCTATAGACATTCGTAGTGCTACCATCTCCTGTTTTTGCTCCATGTGCGGCAAGATATTGTGGAAGAAATAGGGAGTAAATGGGATAACTGAGAGTAGATTAGAAGGTCACCCCGTTTAACGAATTCTTTGCAAACTTACGCGATACCGATGCCCATCCACAGGAAAAGAACTAGGAGTGTGGAGCGTGCCTGCTTCGCGTTGACAAATAACCCTTTTAGATGCCTAAGCACAGAATATTTGTGAGCTGGCAGTTGTGCTTCGTTCTTGTTGATACCGGTACGTGCCCATTCCAGGTTCGGAGGGGCTTCGCGTCCGTTGAGTTTGGCGACTTCAGTAACGGCAGCACTGGCCTTTTCAAATTGATGCTGACCCAGAAGCCATCCAGGCGATTCGTGCAACTGAGACACTAACACTCTTACAATGGCCAAGATAAGGCACAATCCGCCGATGACAATGTATTGGTATCTCCACCCACGATTGGTAGATCCAACACAAGTGGCAGGCGTGGCGTCCGGAGGGCAGGAGAAATTGGCTATGAGAGGCCATGCTATTGGGTACTTCGTCAACGTGGGTCAAACTTGAAAGGTTTTTTGGTCCTTACCTATCAACCCTCCTATAGCATTACCAATTCCCCACATACATGCAAGGGTTGTAAGGAGATACCGATTCTTTTGTGGCAGAAACTCGGTGAACACGATAAGGTCGATAGCAACTTTTCCAATGTCAGTTAGATTCTGGTCTTACATAAATGTGATTGAAGACGACGTACGATTGCCCCCGCCACACACAGCTTGCAAGGCAGTGAAAACACACAGAACCGTGAAGTTGGGTGCCGCAGCACAGATCATGGTCCAGATCGACACGAGAAAGAGTGAGGCAAGCCAGATGAAACGACGGCCGAAGATATCAACTGTCGCGCCACAAAGCAGGGCGCCAACCAGAAGGCCGACATAGAGTGCGATGACAATGTAGTCTGCATTTTTCACCACAAATTCTTTGGCGATTTGCGGAAGGACAAGTCCAACAGCGACCAACAGCATCTTCAATCATCAGCAAAGTAAGTTGTCCTGAGGCAAACATTGACTAACCTGATCAACAACAAAGCCGAATCCACAAGTGAAAAACAATTGCCACTGATAACGACCCATGCCTATGCCATCGATGGCCTCCCTCAGAAGTCTCATGTTGTATTGGTGAGCTACCTCACGGTTGCCTACCGTGGCCAACTCGCCGGCTTCGGTAGATATTACATGGTCAATCCGATCACCTGACTGCTCAGGCACTTTCTTGAGTTCAGTCATCGTCATGGTGGCTGTAAGCAATCGTGACGAGTGAATGAACGCAAGTCGAAGGTCAAGGATACTCAACGTGCAGTCCACGTTGATAAATAGAATGCGGAACTGGGGCAGAATCTGGGGCAAAGGCTGGGGAAACGACCCTTGCAAGCAGAACTAGGCGGGAGATTTGGCCGACGGAGCCGATCACGCCCTGCTTCTCAAAAACTCTATCTGTCTAGGCCAACGTTAGATACTTCATTTGATGCTGTCTAGTTTCCCAGTTTAGCGCCTGGTGGCTTTCCATCAATCGCAGACAGAGCAGAACGAAATGATGATGGGTTCTCTCGAAGGTTGACCCCTATGCTTCGTAATTCTTGATTACGCGTCACGAGAGACTTCTTCGTCTGCTTAAACAAAACATTCGGGGTCCTGTAGTGCGCTAGCTATATTTTTGGTGATCTGTCTTCCGTCATTCCGGATCCTGTCAGCACACCGATCACCTGATCGGACTTCAGGCTACCGCTGCTTATCTGAGTAAGTCGGTTGGACTAGTGATTTAGGACTGACCAGGTGTCATGCGCCACCGGCTAAGTTGTTGGAAAACGGAGTGGACTGCTCCTGCTCTTTAGACTCTTGGACACGGACAAGCGCCATGCAATGGATAAAATGCTGTTTGGTGTGATGAACAAATCGAGGAGGCCTGTCCAATCACGCGAAGCAAACCCCAGACACGTTGTTCTGGAATGAACATCTGCTGCTGTCAAGGTGTCTCGATTTGAAATTCTCTAGGCTGAACCGATCACGTGCACGGCAGTGATAAAATGATCACATGATGTGGCTCCATGTAGAAGTCGATGAGTGGAATTGAAGCAACAGTGCAAATATCGCGTGGTTATGTGCATAGATAAATGCCAAAATAGTGTATGCGAACCATGCTTCTTATCTAAACGTTGACTAGCATATCTCTTTGTTGAAAAGATGGACAAGAGTGACAGAATAGTCATCGTAGGGGCTGGGGTATTTGGACTCTCCGCTGCGCATTGTTTGGCTATAGCGGGTTACAAGAATGTTACAGTGCTCGACCGACATGTCCCTCCTGTACGAGATTCCCAGCACGATTCGTCTGCTATCTTGAAAATAGCCCATAAGCTCATCATCTTCTTACGCTAGGTTCCCGACGGTTCTAGTGTTGATATCTCTCGCGTGATTCGGTTTGACTATGCAGACGAAACCTACCTTCGAATCGCTCATGAGGCATACTTACGCTGGTCCACCAGACCCAAATATCACGACATATTCTTTCCTTCTTCATTCATCCTGACGACCGAACGTGGTGGAAGTCAAGCATTGGAGAATGCGTACATTCCGAAGACGACAGCAGCATTGTCGAAGCAGGATCTAGCCTGGGTAGAGTTGAAAAACGCCGCAGAAGTCAAAGCTGCTGCGCCAATAATAAGCGGTCGACTTGCTCAGTCAGGAGTCTATGGTTATTGCAATCATCAAGCCGGCTGGGTAGATGCACAGAAAGCCATTGCTCAGCTTCGTGACGAGTGTATCCACCACGGAGTGACTTTCATTTCTGGTGCGGGTGGAACAGTGACAAGACTTGAGAAAACGCCGAGTGGTAGGATTCTGGCAGCAAATACATTAGCAGGCACATCCATTGCGGGTGATGTCTTTGTACTTGCTGCAGGCGCATGGTCGTCAAGCTTGATCTCCATGTACAATTCCACCCTCTCGACAGCGCAAGTGGTTGGCTATATGTCACTCACAGATAAAGAGATGGAAAGATACAAAACATTGCCCATCTACATCAACTTCACCAAAGGATGGTTCAACTTTCCTCCACACGAAAAGTCGAAGATATTAAAAATGGCGGTCCATGGCTGGGGTTACACTCGTGCGCCCAGTCAAAAAGAAGCAAGTTTACTCTGTTCAGGCGTTTCAATGCCCCCACTAGCGTCGACCTCGGAGCGACGCAATTATGTACCAACAGATGGTGAACAACGATTGAGGCAGGGTCTCTGCGAGATTCTGCCGGAGCTGGCTCAACGGCAGTTCACCAAACTTGCTCTGTGCTGGTACACCGATACCCCTTCCGGAGATTTCATCATAGACGTCCATCCCGACCATGAAAATTTGTTTGTGGCAGGAGGGGGAAGTGGACAGTAAGTATTTCGCAAACTCCACCCATTCCTGAACTAACACAGTTTAGTGCCTTCAAATTTCTGCCTGTACTTGGAGAGTATATTGTGCAAAGGATGTTGCACACGTTGCCACAGGATCTAGCTGCCAAATGGCGGTTTCGCACCGAATACAAGGACCAGAAAGGCGTGTTTGAAGGTGACGGAAGTCGTGGCGGTCCTGCACGGCGAGAGTTGGTAGCAGAGGAAAGGGCAAAGCTTTGAGATCATATCAAAATCAAACTGTCTCAAAGACTACTGGCATCCAACCAGCTGTGTTCCCAAGCATAATTACTCTCTATCTCGGCAGGTCCGTAATGCTCGGGACCCTCGAGGCGGTTGACTTGTGGAACAAACTGACCAAACCATGGAGGATCGTATCTGAGAGATGTACTCGACGGTAGTACCTCGTCATTAGTGCTTGCAATGTCGATGTCAGTGTTTGCGCCACCAAGTCCAGTGGAACTCGGCACGGAGGCAGGAGCCGTCTGGCCGCCGTCTGAAACTTGGCAGGTGACTTCCGGTGATGTGGTAAGCGATATCTCAAACACCACATCATCTTCGAGTCTCTGCGGCAATGCCAGCTCAAGTGAAGGGGCGAACAAGTCTGTGTAATCCATTTGTTCGAGTGAAGTGTTGAATATGGACTCTAGAATGATCCGCATCAACGATGAATTCAAGTAAATCTTTGATACTGGTTCCACATCATCGGGGACGACTGCGGCTTGCACGAGTTGCTTCAACGATGCCGCCTGTCTGCAATGTCAGTGTATTCTATAGCTTCGATGCTAAACTTACCAGGTTTTCGCAGTACGAGGAGAAGAGAACGAAGGTCTCTACGAAAGCTAGACACTTTGCTAAATCTTTTCGTGATTGCGACCTTAGATTACTGCTTGGCGCGCAACAGTAGTACAAATGCACCGTCGCTGCTAGCGCTGCTGCGTTGGCGAACAAAGGATCAGTCGTTTCAATTTCGAATTTCAGAATCAATTCGATCATTCGAGTGATCCAGGTTGCGTGTGACAAGACAAGATCCATAGACTTCCTCCAGAACGTGTTTGACGTCGTAAATCTCGAAGTCCGTGAAGAGTCGCCAAGGTATATAAATGGGTGATTGAGTACGGTGTGCGTAGAGTGGTAAATAAGTTGGACTCGTAGCCAAGGTCTCCAGTATTCCTGTTTTGCCTTCACCTCCTGAGATTGTCGCTTATAAAATTTGACAGTGTCGTAGCGGTGACATATTGGCATTCTTGTCTCAACCTCCATAAGGTCTGACACGATTTGCTGATACTGCGAATCTGTGCGCCACGGTTCCAGCGTTTTACCCAGAACCGTATTTGTCACATAAGTCCTTGCCATGCACCATATCCAGCCAAGATGCATGGTGTGGTCCCATATATCCGAACTGCTTGTGATACTATCAGGCATTGGCTGTATAGTCGGGTCGACTTGAGCACTGACTGAGATGGGACACGAGTCATTGATGAATGGTGGTATCGGCCGCCAAGCTGAGATTGGAGTACGCAAGAGATCTGAGCGGCAACCATACGCTTGCTCAAGAATTTGGAAAGTCCAGAAGACTCTCCTGATCAACATTGACTTGCTTTGGGTCATATGGGCCAAGCTGACATCGAGTGACGCCGCTCGGAAGAGTTGTACGGCAAGACCGATGAAGAAGCGGCCGAGTCGCATTTTTCCATCTGTGCAAACATCAGCACCAGGATCGGAGACGATCAGGATTCACTTTTGTGTTACATACCCAAGAAAAGAGAGTAGGAAAACAGACACAAACTCTGTAAAGTGGGCAAATCGACATTTCCATCTGCTATCTTCAGCATTAGTTTTGTTCGCACGGCGTCAGGGCGACGTAGTCGATGCTCGAAGTCTGGTATGAAACGGCTCGTTAGCTCGAACAGAGCGAGGACAAAATATCCAGGAAGTTGGGTAAGGTCTTCGACATCCTGGCGTTCGAAGCACCACAATGGGTGTCGGTGAAACTTTTCAAAGTAGGTGTCTAAGGCCTGATTGATCTGCTCAGGCCTAATCTGCAGACTGCTATTATTCAGCCATACATTGTGTGTTTCCGTCAAGTGTGTTACCTGAACGTGTCTGAATCAACTGCAGGTCCTGGTGTCCGCGCAGGCAATGTCTGGCTATTGTTGTCTATTGGGAGATTATAGTCTGCATTACTAGCTGACCGTCACGAATACGAAACAGTAGAGATTCGTTTGTGGGCGTACCTTCTTTCGTGTAAGATGCGGTGAAGGTGATCTTCGACTAACTCCAATCTCTTCTCCTGAATTTTCGTGAGGATACGGTGTATAAGGGAGACGTGAAACCAACTATAGGAGTTTTGGTTGAGATTGACTTGTTGGAGACGCCGTAGGAACATCGCTGACGAAGGCGCGCGCAGCTCGAACATGACGGCCGTTCACCCGGACAACGTGTCTTCTTCCTCCTTGGTCGAAGTTAGAATTGCTTAGAGGTAAATCGAGGCATATTTGGGGAGGCGAACCTGCAATTCGCACAGGCTTGATGTGGACGGCTTGAGACGAGACTGGTTAGAATGTCATTGTTCGACATCTTTCGGCATTGAAGGCGACGTGACACGTTCGATATTGTTTACTGTTATCGCAAAGGCCGTAGCCAACATTAAAGACAGCTTTATGCTGTTAACTCAAGAAGTATTGCCTGCGTTACGAATTATGGTCGCGTGCGGCACAGATACAGGTCACAACTGACTTCTTTTTGAACTTTACTACTTTAAGCTAGCCGCGCACCGTACTCTCTAACGCTATCCTCTTTCGAGATAGTCGAGCTTACCTACCTAGATATGTTTTTTAAAATGTACGCTCTTCGTTTCAGGCATCTACCTCCTACCGAGGCAAGCCTTATACTTATGTACTCTACATTACACGCAGCACTCGGGATAAATAGATAGCAACCCAGACAATGAAACACACTACACAAAACTCATAGCTTAGCCCTTCCTCTCCGGCACACGATGGATCAATAGATGCCTATGTGCGTTATCATTACAGTAATTTACTGTCTACTATAGAGAATCGCCTTCATCATTAATATAGAGGAACCCACCCTTCCTAGCTTCCTTATGGGTGCTGTCAAACAATCTCATCAGAGGTTAGACACCAAAGTCAATTATCGTGGGCGTAGATTCTAGACGAAGCTTTAGAGCCAGTCCATCTCCTATAATAGTCTAAACCCATCTCGATCATGAGTAGCGGAGTCCGTTCCAACTTGTCGTATCCGATCTTATTCTTTCTTAACCTTCGAAGGGTCTACAAGTCCACCGGAGCATCGTCGCTTGTATACTGCGTCGAGATAAACACTGACCCTATCGCGAAGAAAGCACAAAAGAATGATAAGCTTAAGCTCCAAGCTTTGTTCCAAAAAGGGTAGATAGATACAGATAGGATGCCAAGGACTATCGAGAAGTACAAGAAAACTTGGCTAATAATGTTCGTAATAGAATCACGGGCAATCTTCTAAACAGGTACGATAGCATAGATGCTTCCGAAAATTGCAAGTAGAGTCGTCGCTATTAGCCACTTAAAGTCGGGATCTGACATTGAGCCGACTATATCTAAGATATCAGCGTTCCAGCGTTCCAGCGTTCCAATCACAGGTAAAACCCATGCCAAAGGGCACCATAGTAATCGCCGTAAAGAGGAAGAATAGTAAGGGTAAGCTAACTTTCTCCTACCTTAACGTTAGTCCTAAGCACTAATATAAGTAGACTCATACTTACTAGGTTAGTAGTACTATCTATACTCGATATCTTAGCACTTAAGAGTACTAGTACAGGTGCCGTAGGTTTTGTAGATAGACTCGCTAATTTAGGTCTAGACGTCGGTAACCTTTATAGGGCTTAGACCTATTTTTCTTCTAAGCTCTTATACTTATTCGATATTTAAGCTAGTAAATTATTAAGAAAACTTATACGACGAGTGATACTATTACGACTATATTTCGGCTATAGGGAATAAACTAGGTAAATATATATCGATAACTGTCACGACCGGTTTACGACTAGGTGTACACCTAGGTATACGACCGAGTATACGTCCTGATATATACTTAAGTAGGGTATAGTAGGGCCGAAAACCAGAACAGACCAGTGGACGAAACCAGGGTTAGGGTTAGGGTTAGGGTTAGGGTTAGGGTTAGGGTTAGGGTTAGGGTTAGGGTTAGGGTTAGGGTTAGGGT